>SKCR01045830.1:0-73894 GCA_019454045.1 Zanthoxylum bungeanum
AGTCAAGCCAGCCCTCACATGGCGAGCTGAAAAAAAAGACGCCACGATCCTAGAAGTAGAGGACGATTGGAGAAATGCAATCAGGTCGTTCTTAACACAGCCTGAAGTAGGAAAAGACCGAAGATTGAAGCTTAAAGCCTTGAACTACGTAATGTCAGGAGACGTGTGACCGGCGTAAACACACACGTATAACGCAAGCGCACGTATCGTTCAAGTAGTATAAAAATATCGATCCCACGAGGACTTAATTCCTACTGTTGTTATTAATTATTGAAACTATTTATTTACAAATATCTAATTAAATAGAGAGAGAAGAATGATGTTGATTGATTGAATGTGGTTTTGCACAATAAATAAATAAATAAAAAGACAAAAGAAAATACTAAGGAAAATAACAAAAGACACAAAGATCTAGGGTCGTGAATCATTCTAATATCTTTTAAAAGATGAAGTGGTTATTTTATGTTTGTGTAATAAATCAGTTTACTAACCTGGAACACTAAATTATGCAAAAGCCTCTGTCGATGGTCAGACGCAATTACCCAGTTTAACCCAATTGAACCATATGTCTATGTCAACAAATTATCTGGATTCATTAAGATTAAGTTCCAATTATGGCTACCCCCCCTGACGTGACAGTATATTCCTATCCTGTAAGGAATCTATTAAAGGGTTATATATCCTCAAGGAAGATCGTGGGCTATTGAGTCTAAGGCTGAAACCTAAAATCCCTATGTCTAGTTCATTTTAGATTTACCACATCAATCTTATTGGTGATCAGACAACAAGAAGCATTAAGCTTAAGATTTAATAAGTAAACCTTTAAATTACCCAAACTATAAAATAACCCCTTATAAACCGGTGATATTAGAATTCATCACAACCCCAGATAACTAACACATAACTAGGGCTAGTAAATACATAAAAGTAAAAGACATAAATAAAAATACTGAAAGTAAAAGACATAAAGTAAAACTGAAAAGTAAAATAAAATAAAATGCTAAGGTAAAAGGAATTACTTTTACTACTACTAATTTAGATATCTCCCATAAAATAATATATAAACTTGTGATATAATACCAACCGACCATATAGGCGGTATCCTGATTAAGTCAAATTAAGTCCAACCAGCCATAAAGGCGGAACCAAAATTAAATTGCCAACCGACCAATCTGGCGGTATCCTTTATTAGTCAGGTTTAAACCAGATTAAAATGAATTACCAACCGACCAATCTGGCGTATCCTTTTTTAAGTCAATATTTTAAATAGTGAATATATTATTTTTAAGGGAGATTAATCTAAATAGTAACAGTAAAAGAATTACCTTTCACCCTAGCTGGAGAAGTTACCTCCTCATGGTAAATAGTAAAAACTGTAAAAGTAAAAAGTAAAAAGTAAAATAAAAATTAAATTACTATTATTACAAAAGTAATTAAAATTATTTACAAAACTAAAAACTAAAAATAAAAAAACTAAAAACTAAAGAATCTAGAGAGAGAAGCTCTCTCTTTAGAAGGAATTGAAGAGAGAGGAAGGTACACTGAAATCTGAAATTTCGCGCTATATTTATAGGAAAATTTTTCACTGTTCGGGCGTCGCGACGCTGGATTTGTCGACGTGGCACGATGACAGCTTGACACGTAGCGATTCGGATAAGGGGATAAGGTCGACACGTGTCATGGCGGCTAAGACTCAATTATTATGCTGACGTCATTGGTGACGTGGCACTGTTCATGACGTCATTGGTGACGTCACGCTGACGTGTTGGAGGGCGATTGTCGGCATCGTGAGATCTCGACACGTGGCAGAGGCGCATTTTAGCATATCCGTTGTGATGGCGACACGTGGCAGGCGCAAGATAGTATGATCGGCGCATTTTAGCAAGCGGCGCACTTTAGCAAACTTTCTGATTGGTCCACGTGTCCTCGGCGCATGTTAGCAATTCCGGCGCATTCTGGGCGTCGCGGCGCGCAATGATCCAGCGTCGCGACGCGCAGAAGACCAAAATATCCCTGTTGACGCATTTTTGTCCGTTTTTTTGCCCCAAATTGCCTCCAATGCTTTCCAAAATTTATTTTATCTACAAAATAACACACAAACATATCAAAACGTTCACAAAACTCAAGAAACTATACAAAATTTAGGTTAAATGAGTGGGAAATAGTGATATAATATCACTCATCACCACCCCAAACCTAACATTTTGCTAGTCTCGAGCAAAATATAGAGTAAAATAACATAAATAATTTAACTAAGCCACTTTCGTAGGGATCACGATTGCATTTAGCGTATGCAACAAGCCTTTAAACCCCTAGGTGTCCCTAGTGGACGAGTTGCAGTCTCGTGAGGGCTTACAGCAATGATACCCACACAAACATTTTACAAAAGTAAAAAGTTAGTTAAAACTAATGCACACAAAAGCAAAAAGACAAGAGAAAAGAGAATAAAGATGTTAGTGACTAATCAGGTGAAACTTCTATTCCAAGTTACTAGTTGTTTTGTTTTATTTTAAATTACCGAATAAGTAAATTCTCCGATTATTTTTAACCATTCTTCATATACACAGCCAACAAAATATTAATCAACTCATTTTTGCCCATAACAGTCATAAGTGCAGTTGATAAGAAAGTAATATTTTTGTCCTAAAGTTCTATCAGATTTCACACCTTTTTTGAGCAATGGAATAATTTTTCTCATTTTTCTGATTTTTTTCTTTGCTTTTTCTGAATTTTGACTTTTTATTTATATACAATACCTTCCGTCTATGTAGCGAGCTTTGGGTCGGTGGCTCCCAAACCAGTTGGCTTTAGGGCACCAGGAGTTAAGACACCCCTACGAACTTAATTACTCAGACTTCAGATATAAATATATTTTTTTTGTAGCATCTTCGATCCATGTAGCGAGCTTTGGGCAATGACTCCCAAACCAGTTGGTTTTAGGGCACTAGGTGTTAAAACACCCTTACAGACTTAATAACCCGATCTTAGATACTTTATTTTTGTACATCAGAAATTTTTTTTTTTTTTTTTTTTTAATTCCATTACTATTTATAGATGCTTCCTCCAATTAAACTAGAGCACGGAATATTACAAAATTTTCAATTACGGCTCATGTCCGTATGTTTCCATGTATGTTGATAATACCTGCCAACTAAGCATATGAAGATCCATTTTTAGTCAGTATTATGGAGAATTCACAAATTAAATAATTTAAAATGAAATAAACAAAAATTAACTTGTTTCAAAAATAGGTTGGAGATACGTCTCAGGAGTGGAAACTCCTTACTCGGCTATCTCTTACCATTTCACCCATTTAGTCAAAACATAAAACAACAAAATATTTTTTTGTAATTTTTGAAAATTTTTCAATTTTTTTGTATTTTTTCGAAAATTTTGGACTAAAATAAAAACACAATACAAACAAGTACTATTAACTATACTCACCCCACCCCCAAACCTAAATGAGACATTGTCCCCAATGTCATAAACAGTAGAAGAAGAGTTTAGAAATTCGTACCTGATTAGTTGAATTCTACAGGAAATAAAGGTTAAGATCCAGATTAATTCGACGCCTCTTACCACGATCGTCCTCGGACCATTTTATCTTTGAAAGGAGAGGGTCAACTTGTGGTTCATAGCTACGAGTTGGTCAATTAGGTCCGGAGCAGTTCTGGCAGTGAAGAGGAGTTCTTTCATAGGTTTCGACACGAACCCATTTCTCCGAGCATCATCAAGAAACACACAAAGAAAATCATAAAATCCATCAACGTTGAGCAGTCCAAGCGGTTTCTGGTGTATATTCAGGTTCGCCCAAGATAGCACTATAAAAATTTCCTCCAACGTACCCAAGCCACCTGGCAAAGCGATAAAAGCATCAGCACGATTAATCATTTCTACCAAACGTTCAGACATACCTGATACGATCAGTTCCTCTCCGTTTGATGAACCAATAAGATTTGCCTCTGCCAAGGGTTTTGGTATGATTCCCAAAACGTTACTGCCTTACCTTCCTCCTTCCTGTACAGCCTTTGAAACGATCCCCATAAGTCCGAGATTGCCTCCGCCATATATTAAGTGCATATTCCTTGCTGCTAAGACTCGACCCAATCCATGTGCTGCCTCTATGTATTGTGGCTTAGTAACAACACTACTACCACAAAACACGCAGATGTTTTCAACTCGTCTTCTTGAAGTGGCTTCCAATTTTTTTTTTATGTATTTCTTTTTCAAATCAGGATGCCTTCAAAAGTGTAATGACGGGCTGAATTTATAGTACCTGAAAAGGGTGAGTAATAATAGCACTAATATCTTCCAGAGGACGATTGTTAGCTAAACAACACAAGAAATCGTGAAAGGTCAAAAAGTCTGGATCCTGTCTACGAAAATAAAGATAATTACAAAAGAAAAGTGAATCAAAGCAATAATTAAGGCAACGGAATTGTGTATGCAATACGCCACTCGCATAGTATAAATTCATTAGGATGTGTCTCAAGACTTAATTCTTTACTCAGCCATCACAAATGAATTAGCTCTCTTCTTTTTTATTGTCAAACACAATTCCTTCTGTATTAAAATGCTCCGTTGTGCTTTTCCCTATAAAAATAACACACAAAATTAAAAAGTTCACACTATGTATACACAAAAGAGTTTAGAAGATAATACCTAGTCAGCTGAAATTTTACAGGAAAAATTACCGATAGGAAAAATTTATGTCCAATTTTTTTTACCACGATCGATAATTGACTATTTTTTTAGTGAAAATTTCGACAGAGTCTCCTCTAAAAATTTAAAATCTCCCCAAATTCATCCTAAAACTAACACTTCAAAAATCACCACAATGTCAAACTTCGCCCCCATTCTACAAAATTCCATCGATCTGGCAATTTCTAAACTCAGAGTTCAGCCAGTTATTCACCACTAAACTTCCAAATTCACAATCCTCCAATTTCAACAAAATCAACCACAAACTCATTTAATTTTTTTTTTCGATTATCCCCTTTACTGCCAAAATTTCAAAACATGTAACATCCAATTTTTATCAAATTAACCACACAAATTATCCACAAAAATCAGATCTGATCATGGATGGTTTTGATCGTGGGTCAGATGCTGTCTCGGTGATTTCACGGTGGTGGGTATCTCATCTTTGGTCGGTTTTGGCAGTGGCGTGGCTGGTGGATCTCGGCGGTGTTGGTCTGGTCTCGGTTTTGGTGGTTCACGGCTCGGCAAGGGTGAGGTTTGCGGCAGATCTGGTTCGGTTTTGACTCGGCGAAGGAAGGGCTCGGTCACGGCAAGGGTGGCTCGCGGTGGTTGTTGATGCGTTCGGCGATTGGGTTGCTGTGGAGGTTCTCGGCTTTTGCGGTTTCGGTGATGGTGATTGATTTCGAAGAGGAAGATGATGATGGGTTTGATAGATCTCGGTCAAATGCTCTCGGTTTGGTGGTGTCTCAGTTGAGGCTATGGTGGTTGGTGGTGATGATTCGGTTGTAGTTGGATTTTGACTGCTGGGTTGAGAGAAAATGGTGAGATCTGTGAAGAAGGAGGAGTGATCTGTGCGTGGTGGCTGCTGGTTTTAGGCTTGTAATCAGACCAGTGTCGCGACGCTGAAATTGGTCGTGCGTCACGACGCTCGGTAATTTTGACGGTTTTTTTTTTTTTTAACAAAACCATGTCTTGTGACGGATAAATCCATAGGGACGCGTCTCAAAAGATGTCTTCTTACTTGGCCGTCGCCTGGATCAACTTTGTATCTTCGTGATTTTGTCAAATTTTATTATGAAAATCCCGCTTGTATTGGCCTGCTTTGTTAAAAAATTCCGTTTTTATTTTTCCTGCAAAACTAACACACAAAATTAAAAAGTTCACACAAAAATATGAAAAATAAATTACAACAAATTGCATGGGTTGCCTCCCTGCTAGCGCTAAATTTTTCGTCTTCAGCCAGACGTGACTGTAATTCATCTGTTATGGAGGTTTCAATGTCGTTTTAGATGTCCGATCAAAAACAATCCCGTGAGCGTTGCTTTTGAAGGGTCTCTTCCAACGGTAAGGTGGCAAAAAGAGTTTTGTCCCATTCAGTGCTCGTGCCACCTTTTTGTTCCTTGTTGCTCCAGTGGTTCCTGCAAAGAAAGAAAGAAAATCAGGAGGTCTTATATGGTGCTTGACTTGGAATGGAAGTTCCATTCTGTCAAGCTTCTGGGTGATATCTTTGATTTGTACTCCCCAAAACAGCGATGTTTCTCCTGAATGCTCTGGATCTTTATTAAGGTCAGATATTTGCTCTTTTATTTGCTCTGCTTCTTGCTCCACCTTTTCTTCACAGATGTATTATTTGAAAATTTCTGCATTAAGCTCTTCTTCTGTCATCTGTGAAATACATGTTTCAAAATTGTCAACCTGAGGATGAAAAGAAATGTCAGATTTTAGGTCTTCATCCTCTGATCTGGTTGAAATGATTGGCTCAGATAGATCTTCTTCAAACATTTGTGCAATGGAATCTCCAAGATCTTCATTTTGAGGATACAAAATTCCATCCTCAATTTTTGATGTATTTGGTACAAACAGCTCAGTTTCATCCTCGTCAGAATCTGAATAATAGAAATCAAATCGAGACTTTGTCGGTTCGGGTTCCTGAACTGATACCTCTGGTTGTTGATACTGCTCAGCCTCCTCCTCTGTTAAGGTGTCATTGTGGATTTCTGGGAACTCGAAGGCTTCATCTGAAAATGATTCTTGAGGTATGTAGTTCTGGTTTTCTATAAATTTTCTGATCTGATCTGTCATTCTCTTTATGGATTCTGCGTTACTCTGAATTTGTGCATCAAATTGAGCTCCATGTTCTTTGAACATGTGAATCAATTGATCTTCCTCGGATGGTTCTGGTTGTTGATAAGAATCGAAGGAAGATGGTGGATAAGATGGAAAATGTGATAGTTCTTCGTACCATAAATGATTTTGATAGCTCTGCCACCCTGAATTGTAGTTGTACTCGCAATAATCACTTGGGTGGTTACCGTCACATATCTCACATCTCCATGTTGCGTTCTGATGAGCAAATGTAGTATTGTTTGGTTTTGGCATCCAGTGAAAATTGTTGGGCTGGACAACAGGCCTCAGAAAACCGGACTGTTGCTCCCAGATGTGGGGTGTATCTTCTTGTAAAGCTTGTAATCTCTCAATCTCCCAGTAGTGTTCCATTTTTAAATCACCTGAAAATACAATAAAGAATAAAAATTACAGATAAAGATAAAGAAAATTAGATACAAGTAAATTAGATAGTTTCAAAATTAACAACTCAAGAAATATAAGTCCCCGGCAACGGCGCCAAAAACTTGACCGGCGTAAACACACACGTATAACGCAAGCGCACGTATCGTTCAAGTAGTATAAAAATATCGATCCCACGAGGACTTAATTCCTACTGTTGTTATTATTATATTGAAACTATTTATTTACAAATATCTAATTAATAGAGAAGAGAATGATTGTTTGATTGATTGAATGTGGTTTTGCACAATAAATAAATAAATAAAAAGACAAAAGAAAATACTAAGGAAAATAACAAAAGACACAAAGATCTAGGGTCGTGAATCATTCTAATATCTTTAAAGATGAAGTGGTTATTTTATGTTTGTGTAATAAATCAGTTTACTAACCTGGAACACTAAATTATGCAAAAGCCTCTGTCGATGGTCAGACGCAATTACCCAGTTTAACCCAATTGAACCATATGTCTATGTCAATCAAATTATCTGGATTCATTAAGATTAAGTTCCAATTATGGCTACCCCCCCCGACAGGTATATTCCTATCCTGTAAGGAAATCTATTAAAGGGTTATCTATCCTCAAGGAAGATCGTGGGCTATTGAGTCTAAGGCTGAAACCTAAAATCCCTATGTCTAGTTCATTTTAGATTTACCACATCAATCTTATTGGTGATCAGACAACAGAAGCATTAAGCTTAAGATTTAATAAGTAAACCTTTAAATTACCCAAACTATAAAATAACCCCTTATAAACCGGTGATATTAGATTCATCACAACCCCAGATAACTAACACATAACTAGGGCTAGTGAATACATAAGAGTAAAAGACATAAATAAAAATACTGAAAAGTAAAAGACATAAAGTAAAACTGAAAAGTAAAATAAAATAAAATGCTAAGGTAAAAGGAATTACTTTTACTACTACTAATTTAGATATCTCCCATAAAATAATATATAAACTTGTGATAATAATACCACCGACCATATAGGCGGTATCCTGATTAAGTCAAATTAAGTCCAACCAGCCATAAAGGCGGACCAAAATTAATTGCCAACCGACCAATCTGGCGGTATCCTTTATTAGTCAGGTTTAAACCAGATTAAAATGAATTACCAACCGACCAATCTGGCGGTATCCTTTTTTAAGTCAATATTTTAAATAGTGAATATATTATTTTTAAGGGAGATTAATCTAAATAGTAACAGTAAAAGAATTACCTTTCACCCTAGCTGGAGAAGTTACCTCCTCATGGTAAATAGTAAAAACTGTAAAAAGTAAAAAGTAAAAAGTAAAAATTAAATTACTATTATTACAAAAAGTAATTAAAATTATTTACAAAACTAAAAACTAAAAAATAAAAAAACTAAAAACTAAAGAATCTAGAGATAGAAGCTCTCTCTTTAGAAGGAATTGAAGAGAGAGGAAGGTACACTGAAATCTGAAATTTCGCGCTCTATTTATAGGAAAATTTTTCACTGTTCGGGCGTCGCGACGCCAAGGACCTCAGCGCGCGACGCTGGATTTGTCGACGTGGCACGATGACAGCTTGACACGTAGCGATTCGGATAAGGGGATAAGGTCGACACGTGTCATGACGGCTAAGACTCAATTATTATTCTGACGTCATTGGTGACGTGGCACTGTTCATGACGTCATTGGTGACGTCACGCTGATGTGTTGGAGGGCGATTGTCGGCATCGTGAGATCTCGACACGTGGCAGAGGCGCATTTAGCATATCCGTTGTGATGGCGACACGTGGCAGGCGCAAGATAGTATGATCGGCGCATTTTAGCAAGCGGCGCACTTTAGCAAACTTTCTGATTGGTCCACGTGTCCTCGGCGCATGTTAGCAATTCCGGCGCATTCTGGGCGTCGCGGCGCGCGCAATGATCCAGCGTCGCGACGCGCAGAAGACCAAAATATCCCTGTTGACGCATTTTTGTCCGTTTTTGTTGCCCCAAATTGCCTCCAATGCTTTCCAAAATTTATTTTATCTACAAAATAACACAAAACATATCAAAACGTTCACAAAACTCAAGAAACTATACAAAATATTAGGTTAAATGAGTGGGAAATAGTGATATAAATATCACTCATCACACCCCCAAACCTAACATTTTGCTAGTCCTCGAGCAAAATATAGAGTAAAATAACATAAATAATTTAACTAAGCCACTTTCGTAGGGATCACGATTGCATTTAGCGTATGCAACAAGCCTTTAAACCCCTAGGTGTCCCTAGTGGACGAGTTGTAGTCTCGTGAGGGCTTACAGCAATGATACCCACAAACATTTTACAAAAGTAAAAAGTTAGTTAAAAATAATGCACACAAAAACAAAAAGACAAGAGAAAATAGAATAAAGATGTTAGTGAGTGACTAATCAGGTGAAACTTCTATTCCAAGTTACTAGTTGTTTTGTTTTATTAAAATTACCGAATAAGTAAATTCTCCGATTATTTTTACCATTCTTCATATACACAGCCACAAAATATTAATCAACTCATTTTTGCCCACAACAGTCATAAGTGCAGTTGATAAGAAAGTAATATTTTTGTCCTAAAGTTCTATCAGATTTCACACACACCTTTTTGGAGCAATGGAATAATTTTTCTCATTTTTCTGATTTTTTTCTTTGCTTTTTCTGAATTTTGACTTTTTATTTATATACAATACCTTCCGTCTATGTAGCGAGCTTTGGGTCGGTGGCTCCCAAACCAGTTGGCTTTAGGGCACCAGGTGTTAAGACACCCTACGAACTTAATTACTCAGACTTCAGATATAAATATATATTTTTTTTGTAGCATCTTCGATCCATGTAGCGAGCTTTGGGCCAATGACTCCCAAACCAGTTGGTTTTAGGGCACTAGGTGTTAAAACACCCTTACAGACTTAATAACCCGGATCTTAAATACTTTATTTTTGTACATCAGAATGTTTTTTTTTTTTTTTTTTTTTTAATTCCATTACTATTTATAGATGCTTCCTCCAATTAAACTAGAGCACGGAATATTACAAATTTTCAATTACGGCTCATGTCCGTATGTTTCCATGTATGTTGATAATACCTGCCAACTAAGCATATGAAGATCCATTTTAGTCAGTATTATGGAGAATTCACAAATTAAATAATTTAAAATGAAATAAACAAAAATTAACTTGTTTCAAAAATAGGTTGGAGATACGTCTCAGGAGTGGAAACTCCTTACTCGGCTATCTCTTACCAATTTCACCATTTTAGTCAAAAACACAAAAAAACACAAAATATTTTTTTTGTAATTTTTGAAAATTTTTCAATTTTTTTGTATTTTTCGAAAAATTTTGGACTAAAAATAAAAACACACTACAAACAAGTACTATAACTAACCTCACCCCCAAACCTAAATGAGACATTGTCCCCAATGTCTTAAACAGTAGAAGAAGAGTTTAGAAATTCGTACCTGATTAGTTGAAATTCTACAGGAAATTAAAGGTTAAGATCCAGATTAATTCGACGCCTCTTACCACGATCGTCCTCGGACCATTTTATCTTTGAAAGGAGAGGGTCAACTTGTGGTTCATAAGCTACGAGTTGGTCAATTAGGTCCGGAGCAGTTCTGGCAGTGAAGAGGAGTTCTTTCATAGGTTTCGACACGAACCCATTTCTCCGAGCATCATCAAGAAAACACAAAGAAAATCATAAAATCCATCAACGTTGAGCAGTCCAAGCGGTTTCTGGTGTATATTCAGGTTCGCCCAAGATAGCACTATAAAAATTCCTCCAACGTACCCAAGCCACCTGGCAAAGCGATAAAAGCATCAGCACGATTAATCATTTCTACCAAACGTTCAGACATACCTGATACGATCAGTTCCTCTCCGTTTGATGAACCAATAAGATTTGCCTCTGCCAAGGGTTTTGGTATGATTCCCAAAACGTTACTGCCTCCTTCCTGTACAGCCTTTGAAACGATCCCCATAAGTCCGAGATTGCCTCCGCCATATATTAAGTGCATATTCCTTGCTGCTAAGACTCGACCCAATTCCTGTGCTGCCTCTATGTATTGTGGCTTAGTAACAACACTACTACCACAAAACACGCAGATGTTTTCAACTCGTCTTCTTGAAGTGGCTTCCAATTTTTTTTTTATGTATTTCTTTTTCAAATCAGGATGCCTTCAAAAGTGTAATGACGGGCTGAATTTATAGTACCTGAAAAAGGGTGAGTAATAATAGCACTAATATCTTCCAGAGGACGATTGTTAGCTAAACAACACAAGAAATCGTGAAAGGTCAAAAAGTCTGGATCCTGTCTACGAAAATAAAGATAATTACAAAAGAAAAGTGAATCAAAGCAATAATTAAGGCAACGGAATTGTGTATGCAATACGCCACTCGCATAGTATAAATTCATTAGGATGTGTCTCAAGACTTAATTCTTTACTCAGCCATCACAAATGAATTAGCTCTCTTCTTTTTTTATTGTCAAACACAATTCCTTCTGTATTAAAATGCTCCGTTTGTGCTTTTCCCTACAAAAATAACACACAAAATTAAAAAGTTCACACTATGTATACACAAAAGAGTTCAGAAGATAATACCTAGTCAGCTGAAATTTTACAGGAAAAATTACCGATAGGAAAAATTTATGTCCAATTTTTTTTTACCCGATCGATAATTGACTATTTTTTTAGTGAAAATTTCGACAGAGTCTCCTCTAAAAACTTAAAATCTCCCCAAATTCATCCTAAAACTAACACTTCAAAAATCACCACAATGTCAAACTTCGCCCCCAATTCTACAAAATTCCATCGATCTGGCAATTTCTAAACTCAGAGTTCAGCCAGTTATTCACCACTAAACTTCCAAATTCACAATCCTCCAATTTCAACAAAATCAACCACAAACTCATTTAATTTTTTTTTTCGATTATCCCCTTTACTGCCAAAATTTCAAAACCTGTAACATCCAATTTTTATCAAAATTAACCACACAAATTATCCACAAAAATCAGATCTGATCATGGATGGTTTTGATCGTGGGTCAGATGCTGTCTCGGTGATTTCACGGTGGTGGGTATCTCATCTTTGGTCGGTTTTGGCAGTGGCGTGGCTGGTGGATCTCGGCGGTGTTGGTCTGGTCTCGGTTTGGTGGTTCACGGCTCGGCAAGGGTGAGGTTTGCGGCAGATCTGGTTCGGTTTTGACTCGGCGAAGGAAGGGCTCGGTCACGGCAAGGGTGGCTCGCGGTGGTTGTTGATGCGTTCGGCGATTGGGTTGCTGTGGAGGTTCTCGGCTTTTGCGGTTTCGGTGATGGTGATTGATTTCGAAGAGGAAGATGATGATGGGTTTGATAGATCTCGGTCAAATGCTCTCGGTTTGGTGGTGTCTCAGTTGAGGCTATGGTGGTTGGTGGTGATGATTCGGTTGTAGTTGGATTTTGACTGCTGGGTTGAGAGAAAATGGTGAGATCTGTGAAGAAGGAGGAGTGATATGTGCGTGGTGGCTGCTGGTTTTAGGCTTGTAATCAGACCAGTGTCGCGACGCTGAAATTGGTCGTGCGTCACGACGCTCGGTAATTTTGACGGTTTTTTTTTTTTTTAACAAAACCATGTCTTGTGACGGATAAATCCATAGGGACGCGTCTCAAAAGATGTCTTCTTACTTGGCCGTCGCCTGGATCAACTTTGTATCTTCGTGATTTTGTCAAATTTTATTATGAAAATCCCGCTTGTATTGGCCTGCTTTGTTAAAAAATTCCGTTTTTATTTTTCCTGCAAAACTAACACACAAAATTAAAAAGTTCACACAAAATATGAAAAATAAATTACAACAAATTGCATGGGTTGCCTCCCTGCTAGCGCTAAATTTTTCGTCTTCAGCCAGACGTGACTGTAATTCATCTGTTATGGAGGTTTCAATGTCGTTTTAGATGTCCGATCAAAACAATCCCGTGAGCGTTGCTTTTGAAGGGTCTCTTCCAACGGTAAGGTGGCAAAAAGAGTTTTGTCCCATTCAGTGCTCGTGCCACCTTTTTGTTCCTTGTTGCTCCAGTGGTTCCTGCAAAGAAAGAAAGAAAATCAGGAGGTCTTATATGGTGCTTGACTTGGAATGGAAGTTCCATTCTGTCAAGCTTCTGGGTGATATCTTTGATTTGTACTCCCCAAAACAGCGATGTTTCTCCTGAATGCTCTGGATCTTTATTAAGGTCAGATATTTGCTCTTTTATTTGCTCTGCTTCTTGCTCCACCTTTTCTTCACAGATGTATTTGAAAATTTCTGCATTAAGCTCTTCTTCTGTCATCTGTGAAATACATGTTTCAAAATTGTCAACCTGAGGATGAAAAGAAATGTCAGATTTTAGGTCTTCATCCTCTGATCTGGTTGAAATGATTGGCTCAGATAGATCTTCTTCAAACATTTGTGCAATGGAATCTCCAAGATCTTCATTTTGAGGATACAAAATTCCATCCTCAATTTTTGATGTATTTGGTACAAACAGCTCAGTTTCATCCTCGTCAGAATCTGAATAATAGAAATCAAATCGAGACTTTGTCGGTTCGGGTTCCTGAACTGATACCTCTGGTTGTTGATACTGCTCAGCCTCCTCCTCTGTTAAGGTGTCATTGTGGATTTCTGGGAACTCGAAGGCTTCATCTGAAAATGATTCTTGAGGTATGTAGTTCTGGTTTTCTATAAATTGTCTGATCTGATCTGTCATTCTCTGTATGGATTCTGCGTTACTCTGAATTTGTGCATCAAATTGAGCTCCATGTTCTTTGAACATGTGAATCAATTGATCTTCCTCGGATGGTTCTGGTTGTTGATAAGGATCGAAGGAAGATGGTGGATAAGATGGAAAATGTGATAGTTCTTCGTACCATAAATGATTTTGATAGATCTGCCACCCTGAATTGTAGTTGTACTCGCAATAATCACTTGGGTGGTTACCGTCACATATCTCACATCTCCATGTTGCGTTCTGATGAGCAAATGTAGTATTGTTTGGTTCTGGCATCCAGTGAAAATTGTTGGGCTGGACAACAGGCCTCAGAAAACCGGACTGTTGCTCCCAGATGTGGGGTGTATCTTCTTGTAAAGCTTGTAATCTCTCAATCTCCCAGTAGTGTTCCATTTTTAAATCACCTGAAAATACAATAAAGAAATAAAAATTACAGATAAAGATAAAGAAAATTAGATAGTTTCAAAATTAACAACTCAAGAAATATAAGTCCCCGGCAACGGCGCCAAAAACTTGACCGGCGTAAACACACACGTATAACGCAAGCGCACGTATCGTTCAAGTAGTATAAAAATATCGATCCCACGAGGACTTAATTCCTACTGTTGTTATTAATTATTGAAACTATTTATTTACAAATATCTAATTAAATAGAGAAGAGAATGATTGTTTGATTGATTGAATGTGGTTTTGCACAATATATAAATAAATAAAAAGACAAAAGAAAATACTAAGGAAAATAACAAAAGACACAAAGATCTAGGGTCGTGAATCATTCTAATATCTTTTAAAAGATGAAGTGGTTATTTTATGTTTGTGTAATAAATCAGTTTACTAACCTGGAACACTAAATTATGCAAAAGCCTCTGTCGATGGTCAGACGCAATTACCCAGTTTAACCCAATTGAACCATATGTCTATGTCAATCAAATTATCTGGATTCATTAAGATTAAGTTCCAATTATGGCTACCCCCGCCTGACAGGTATATTCCTATCCTGTAAGGAAATCTATTAAAGGGTTATCTATCCTCAAGGAAGATCGTGGGCTATTGAGTCTAAGGCTGAAACCTAAAATCCCTATATCTAGTTCATTTTAGATTTACCACACCAATCTTATTGGTGATCAGACAACAAGAAGCATTAAGCTTAAGATTTAATAAGTAAACCTTTAAATTACCCAAACTATAAAATAACCCCTTATAAACCGGTGATATTAGAATTCATCACAACCCCAGATAACTAACACATAACTAGGGCTAGTAAATACATAAAAGTAAAAGACATAAATAAAAATACTGAAAAGTAAAAGACATAAAGTAAAACTGAAAAGTAAAATAAAATAAAATGCTAAGGTAAAAGGAATTACTTTTACTACTACTAATTTAGATATCTCCCATAAAATAATATATAAACTTGTGATAATAATACCAACCGACCATATAGGCGGTATCCTGATTAAGTCAAATTAAGTCCAACCAGCCATAAAGGCGGAACCAAAATTAAATTACCAACCGACCAATCTGGCGGTATCCTTTATTAGTCAGGTTTAAACCAGATTAAAATGAATTACCAACCGACCAATCTGGCGGTATCCTTTTTAAGTCAATATTTTAAATAGTGAATATATTATTTTTAAGGGAGATTAATCTAAATAGTAACAGTAAAAGAATTACCTTTCACCCTAGCTGGAGAAGTTACCTCCTCATGGTAAATAGTAAAAACTGTAAAAAGTAAAAATTAAATTACTATTATTACAAAAAGTAATTAAAATTATTTACAAACTAAAAACTAAAAAATAAAAAAACTAAAAACTAAAGAATCTAGAGAGAGAAGCTCTCTCTTTAGAAGGAATTGAAGAGAGAGGAAGGTACACTGAAATCTGAAATTTCGCTCTCTATTTATAGGAAAATTTTTCACTGTTCGGGCGTCGCGACGCCAAGGACCTCAGCGTCGCGACGCTGGATTTGTCGACGTGGCACGATGACAGCTTGACACGTAGCGATTCGGATAAGGGGATAAGGTCGACACGTGTCATGGCGGCTAAGACTCAATTATTATGCTGACGTCATTGGTGACGTGGCACTGTTCATGACGTCATTGGTGACGTCACGCTGACGTGTTGGAGGGCGATTGTCGGCATCGTGAGATCTCGACACGTGGCAGAGGCGCATTTTAGCATATCCGTTGTGATGGCGACACGTGGCAGGCGCAAGATAGTATGATCGGCGCATTTTAGCAAGCGGCGCACTTTAGCAAACTTTCTGATTGGTCCACGTGTCCTCGGCGCATGTTAGCAATTCCGGCGCATTCTGGGCGTCGCGGCGTGCAATGATCCAGCGTCGCGACGCGCAGAAGACCAAAATATCCCTGTTGACGCATTTTTGTCCGTTTTTGCCCCAAATTGCCTCCAATGCTTTCCAAAATTTATTTTATCTACAAAATAACACAAAACATATTAAAACGTTCACAAAACTCAAGAAACTATACCAAATATTAGGTTAAATGAGTGGGAAATAGTGATATAAATATCACTCATCAACGTGCTCTATAAGAAACGACAAGATGGGCTGTTGTTGAAATACGTAGGGCCATCAGAATCCAAAACTATCATGGCCGAAGTACACGAAGGCATCTGTGGGGCTCACCAAGCTGGAATCAAGATGAGATGGTTAATCATACGAAGCGGTTATTATTGGCCGAAGATGGGGGAATCATGCATCTTATACGCCAAAGGGTGTGTAGCTTGCCAGAAGCACGGTCCCATTCAAAGGGCCCCAGCAACCGAGATGACCCCAATTATTAAGCCTTGGCCGTTTATGGGATGGGCAATAGACTTGATAGGGAAAATCTATCCCGCATCAAGTAAAAAGGCACACCTTTATTGTTGTTGCCACTGATTTCTTTACCAAGTGGGTAGAAGCCATCCCAGTTGTAGAAATCTCACAAGAGCAGATAATCAAGTTCATAAAAGAACATGTAATTCACCGATTTGGAATAACACAGACAATCATGGTAGACCATGGTACCTCATTATACGGTGAAAAGGTAAAAGACTTACTGGCCGAATATGGAGTCCGGCTAGTAAATACTACTCCCTACTACCCTCAGTTAAATGGTCAAGCAGAATCGTCGAACAAAATTCTCAAAGGGTTGATTCGTAAGATGGTGACGGACAATGCTAGATGATGAGACGAATATCTGAGTCAAGCTCTATGGGCCTACAGGACATCGCCACGGACGAGCACTTCGGTGACACCTTTCTAGTTAGTGTATGGACAAGAAGCTGTGCTTCCTGTAGAAAT
Organism: Zanthoxylum bungeanum; assembly: GCA_019454045.1. Taxonomy (NCBI): domain Eukaryota; kingdom Viridiplantae; phylum Streptophyta; class Magnoliopsida; order Sapindales; family Rutaceae; genus Zanthoxylum; species Zanthoxylum bungeanum. The sequence goes on from SKCR01045830.1 coordinate 17,289, forward strand.
GAACATTGAATCCACCAGGGTGACATTGCAGGAGAAGCTAACAAAGGAAGACTATGACGAGGCGATGATGCAGAATTTGTTGGATTTGGACGATATCAAGTGCGACACGCTCAACCGCCTAGAAGCACAGAAGAAAAAGATAGGCAAGGAATATAACCTCAAGGTAATGGCTAAGTCTTTCAAGAAGGGCAAATTAGTAGGGAAAACAATACTGCCAGTTGGCTCTAAGGACCCAGTGTATGGTAAATGGTCGCCCAATTGGGAAGGCCCATTTATAGTGAGAAGCGTGATGCCAAATGGAGCTTATCATTTACAAGATTTAAAAGGGCAAGTACATACGAGAGCGATAAACCAAAAATACTTAAAGAAATATGTACCCTCACTATGGGAGCACGAGAACGTCCAAGAATAACAATAAACAGTTTGCATTAATAAAGGATGAGAACATCCTAAGATTACAAGATAGAAGAAAAATGTCTTGCATTACATTATCATTGGCCCGAAAATTGCCTAAAATCTCCAGGCAAGTCTTTGATGGCTGAGAGCGTTTCCCTCCTCAGACGCCATTCGTCTTGTATGCCCGCGCTCGCTGCATCCAAATCGGCCAAATCTTTCTCGAAGTCAATGCGAGCCAGCCCCTTATACTCCGCCACCGATCGTTCCACCTCTTTCATTTGGGCAATGACGGCCCTCTTTCTCGCCTCTTTCCTCATCCGACTTTCATCAAGCTGACGTTGAAGCTCTTTCAACTGTTGCTCCAGATTCATGAAGACTGACTCTTCGGTCACCAAGTCTTCTGTAGTCTCCCTCAAAGCCTGTTGTAGCTGCCCGAGAGATTCACGGAGTTCCTCCCTTTTCACCAAGGATGAGCGAAGCCTAATTCTCCAGCTATGGACTATGCGATGTTGGGAGAGAAGGTTTGTTATGCCGTCCTGTATCTCTTGAAGGAAAAGCCGATCGTCAATAGGTATCGGCGATGAGGGAAAAGCCAATAACTGGCTTAATTCATTGGAGCACCGGTCCAGTTGAAGAATATTCTGGGGCTGAACAGCTTGGTTGACCTCTAGCGCAACAAAAGAGGCGTATTGATTGAGAATCTCTTGAAGATTCTCCAAGTTCGTGCTTGTGCGGGCCAAAGGCGGAGATGGCTGAAAATGGACAGAGAGCACTTGTCCAAGATGGTCCAGAAGACTCTGAACCGATTGCAGCAACAAATCGGACGGCTGCATACAAAAAGGAAGTTAGCAAAACAGACCAAGACTGCAATCCAAGAGGACAGGAAAAGGAACTCACCATCCCAGGGTCGGAGCTACAAGACTGATCTAGTTGTGCCCCAGATGTTCCAGCTGCTGATTGCATCAGTCATTGTTCTGAGGGCAGTGGAGGCTGGGGGACAACAATTAATTGATGTGCTGCTTGAGGAGAGATTGGCCGAGAAGAAGAAGTTGATGGCAAGTCAAGAGAACCGGCTCGAAGAGGGGGTGATCGTCCAGTATCGATTGGCACTTGAACCGATTGAGCAAGAGCCATGGAAGGAGCAATCACGGAGGCTGAAGACGATGGCTGCTCAGGCTCAAAAATCTCCCTTTGAGGGGAAGGGGCAGAAGAGCCAGAGATGATGGCTGTGCTGAAGGCGACGCCAAATACGCAAAAGTACTGGGGGGACATGGCCTCTGGCATCGAATGTTGAGGCATGACAATTGGCCGAACATCTGTAAGAGAATCAGAGTCGGATGAATCAGAAATATAAATGATTTCGTCTTCTTCGTAAATACAACGAATGACATCTTCTTTATACAGAGACCGAGCCTCCTCTAATGACTCCAATTCGGCCAAGCTATAAAGGCCATCCACATCCCTATAACTCCCTCTAAGCCCCGAAGTGGACATCCTGTGCACTAGAGGATAAAGCTGTTTAAGGTGGCGCCACAGAGTCCCAGTCGGCCAAACAGGCTCCAGCACTTCAGTCTCATCATCTGGATCCTGCACAATCGGTACAGAGTCGTCCGAGGAGAAGTGCTCGAAGAAAGGGTGGTCACCAGGAATCTTCTCAACTCTTGGGCAAGGATGACCGGACTCGGCATAAAATTTCCTACCTTGGGGATCAACTCCACTTGCACCTCCCTCCTCTAAAAGCTGCTCCATGCCTGACCCTTCGCCCACACGTTCTTCATCAGGAGGGAATTGGACTATTGGCTCCCTCGCAGGACCCTCACTCTCGCCGCTCACGGGAGTCTCAGCCTCTGGAGCTGGCACTGTCGCACGTGCCATAGAGGGTGGATCGATTTTTAAGGCCTGTGTCAAATCATACAATACTAGCATCAGTACATCTCAAACTATTATGGAAGCAAGAGAGGGCGAATCCCAGGCTCATACCTTAGGACGACGGACCAACGGGACGTCCGAGTCCGAATTTCGACTAGAGGAAGGCTGTTCTGTTTAACAGGCTTTGTTTTCTTTGACTTAGAACCTTCGGCAGCCTTCTTCGACCCCGATGGCTCAAAAGGCTTGGGGGACAAAGAGAGAAAGAGGAGTACACCCTCGTTGAGGGTAAGGAGAAAAATCGTTCACGGACCGGTGGCCAGAAACGATCAAAATAGGGGTGAACAGATGTACAAGGAGTGAAAGAAGCTATGGTGAAAGAGGCCAGAAGGGATCGAGTCTCCTCCATAGTGTCCTCGACCTCTGAAACAGAAAAGACCTTAAAGTGATCCAACGACGCAGAATACGAATGGAAAAATGAAAGAGGCCATCCTTGGACAAGGCCGAATTGGTGAGCGACAAAATTGGGCGAATATACTTCTACCCCGGCCTTACCATTGGCCCCAGTCAAGATATCATGGGTCAGTTCGCGGCTGCACAAAAATCTGCGCCATATGCGAAGGCCTGACTCATCCTTTTCAGAGAAAGGAGGATCAAGGACGAAGGACGGACTGTCCGACGCTAAAAAAGGAAAAAAGGAAGGGACACGGGAAAGAGTGTAGAAGTACTCGAAAGCGGCCCAAAGGGAGAAGGAAGTTTTTCGAAGCCGAGCATAGAGAAGACCGGCACACAAATAAGGGAGGGTCGACTCAATGGTGCCGAAGATAGGGAAATAAGCCTTCAACCGCAGCTGGACGATCCATAAAGGCCCAGAAGCGATGGCTGAGGACCCAGAACGAAGTTGTTTTTGGAGGACGGCTAATCCTCTATAAGTGGCAGCAAGGAAGAAAGAGGCCAAGTCTAAACGACGACCGTTAGCAAGGTCAGAAGAGATGGGGAGGTAACCCGCCGCGGGTTTCTGGCTGGGAGTGCAAATAATGTACTTACACAGCCAATAATGAAGAAACGTCGTGCGTTCCAATAACGAAACCGAGCCAGCCGTATTCGAATATGTACGAAGGAAAGAAGAATACGAGGAGAAAGAAAAAGGGTCCATTTTAGGAGGTGGAAAGCGGAACGATGTGGAGGCCGATATGGTCGCTCTAAGGGGGGCTAACCCAGTTAGGGCGCCAACATCACGAAGAGTAAGGGTAAAGGGCCCGACCGGAAAAACGAATACGTTGTATTCGGACGAAGAGAAAAGCAAGGAGATAGGAAACAGACTACGATCAAAGGCTGGTAATTTTAAGGAAAGTTCGATAAGGGGAAGGAGATGGTATTCTTCTAGAAAAGACCGGGTCTCCGCATGAGACGACATACGGTTGTACCAGGCTTCGAAAGCAGTATCGGGTCTGGGCCAAGTCCGAATTGGGTGAGCATAGGAGAGAGCAGAAAGATTTAACGGCTCAGAAAAAGGAAGGCCGGAGGAAGCAGGAAATTGTTGAGCCAACGGGTTCGTTGCAATGGCATCCACGTCGATAAAAATAGGGCCGCGGGGGCACTGCGCGAACCTTTCATCCAGGGTGTGAACGCCAAAGGTGCCCACAGACTCAGACTCCAACGCCTGTTGATAGTCAGCAGAAGTCAAGGCATCAGTTTTTGAGATTGAGGAAGAAGAAGCCATTGGGGACAGAGAATTCGAAATCACAAAGAAAGGCAAAATTGCAGAAAAGAGGAAGTAAATCTTGAAAGTGGGGGATGACATGCGTCGCGATAGGAGTCGCCAAAAAGTGAAGTGGCGGGAAAATAGGAAGGGATGAAGTTTGCCCTAGACAGATGTTCGAATGCAATTCACCGCGAGTGACGTGCTGAGAAAGGAAACACTGAAGCGACGCCAAAAAATGGCTCCTAAACAGGCCTCATGATGAAAACGTAAAGGAAAGGCTCGCGCATTTATTGCAGATAAGACGGGTTTTGATAAGATTCTAAAGGGCGGTGCGACAAACTTTAGAACGAAAAGTTTGTTCCCTCGGTCTGCCCCACAAGGTCAGTCCCCCACCATTCGGCCAAGGCCTTGACGTCGGCCTGCAGAATCGGCCAATGACAGCTGTCAGCACTACACTTTACAAAGATATCACTGAAGCTTCCTCCATCATTGACACAAGCAAGTGGCGACGAAATTGATATGACAGGATCTTCAGATCACAGGCTCACTTTAGCAGAGAACCAGGCTTTTGGGTAGAGAATTCCGAGACGTTTAGCAACACATATGCAAACTCTTCACATGCCAAACTCTTCACATGCCCACAGTAATCTGGCTTGGGAATATGTGAAAATGGGGAGTCGGAAGGGCAATTTAGAAGGCCTCCCAACCATCTATTTAAAGACCAATTCACCTCATGCCATCTGAACAAAGCTCACCGTGGCCAAACAGAGTTCTGGAGATGAGGAAAGGAAAATCAAGGGAAATGAGACGAACCATGAGACATAGGCCACCGGAGGTGGAGGTTTCTTTGGCGTAAAGTGTGAAATGGAATGTAAGGAAGTTCACAAACGGCCATCCACATGGCGTAAGGTGTGAAATGGAATGTAAGGTTGTGGATGGGCCGCGTCTGTTCGCTACGATTGACCTGGGTCCCCCTCGTGGAAGGTATTGCATCTCCCGGATGGCAGAAGGGCTACGCTCGTTAACGATAGCTAGCGTGAACCTCTCTATTCGGAGCATGCTGCTGACTTGGGAGGCTAACCGGATATCACGCTGGTCACATGGCCGGGGAACAGGTCAACCAAGGGCGGCAAGGAAGATCCATCTGACCGGCCCGTTTTGGTGTAGAGGTCTTGCCTGAAATGTAGTAAGAATAGGCCCGGTCAGAACTCGACTCGAGGGAATTAGCCAAACAGCAGGCTGATTGGGGATGAGATGAAGCGTTCTCAATTGGTGAGGTGGTCTTCCTTGAATGAGGAAAGAACGAACCTGGATGAAGAGCCGAAAAATTCACCTCGATTTTCACTTCCAGTACAATCAAGGTAAATTTGAGGGACAATTATTGACAAATAAAATCCCCACAGGACGAAATCGTCCTAAGACGAAAGGGAGCACGAAAGGAATAAGGATGACGAAGCGAAGAGCGACAAAGGACTTAGGACGATCGAGCGAGTAGTCACGATGAAGACGTGTGATGCGGTTATCCCCACGATCATAACGGTTGGGCGGATCTCCCTCCACAATCAGGCAGTTGGGGTACGTGGCTCATCAGTTACCAGCACGCCTCAAGAATCGCCGGGAAATATTGGAACTTCCCTGAGCAGTTAAGGAGCGACACTATAAAAATTCGCTTACACCAGGAGAAAAGAAGGAGAAAAAATGAAGACTCATTCGAGCATATTTTATCTTTTTATTTCTTAGCTTATACCCTAGGACTGTAACTTGTGTGCTTGTGCCCATTGGAGGCTTATTCACTCGATTCAATACACCCATTGCTGGGACTTTGTCTCAGGAGGTTTGAACCTTACACGCTTTTTTCCCCTGCACGCGTAAAACCTGCTCAAACACTTACCCATTTCTTTCGGCCCCTCCTTCTTCTACATTTCCCTTTCTCTCCTATGTTCGCTTATTTCTCGACCTGACCTTTCTTCTCTTTTTCTTCTTCGGTCTGCTACATGTCTTCTTCTTCTATTTTTTTCTTTCTACCGTGATCTCTGTGTGTGTGTGCGTATCTGGTATGCGTGCGTGTGTTCATAATGTGTGTGTTTATTATGTCTATGTGTATGTGTTAAATGTCCCCACGTGTGTGTTATATATGCAATACATGTGAGAAATTTTCTAGAATAATTAAATGTGTATGTATTAAATGCATAAAGAAAATATCTAGGGTGTGTGTTATAATATCTAGAATCCTCTACACAAGTATGGTTAATTTCAAATTAACCCCTCAAGTTTAAATTAATAATATTTCATAACTATTTTCTTGAAATTATTTCTATTTTACCATAAATATAATCCTCGCGTTCGAACGCGACTGCTCACGCGAAAAAAAATAAAATTTACGCTAATATTCTAAAATAATCCGGGATGTTACAGATGTTAACGACCACCCTAAGAGTTTCATATTAAGGCACATACACGCGATATGACAAATCGCAAGCATAATACATCATGGGGTATTGATGGATTAATGGAATTTAGAAGTTTAGTCTAACCTCGAAACATGGTTCATACATTATATTCTAATTGAGTTTCTCGATTATAGATCATCGCAGGAACCACTACATTCTTCGACGAAACGAAGTATTATCAGCCAAATCCTAAAATCAGTGAATGGACACTCTCTTTCTAAGTTGATTTTTCTTTTATATTGTTTCTAGTAAAGACTTATTTTTATGCACATAGGGCTTTATCCGATTTTATTACAGTTATTTCATGAAAAAGAATTTTTAAGAAGTATGATTTTAAAGCATGATTTTTTTATTTTTATAGGCATGGGGGAAAAACCCACATCAGGCTGTAACTTATGGAATTGACGGATAACATGTGCACATGTAGAGCAGGACTGGGGGGACGACGATATGTAACGTCCTCAGATCCTAAATTCAGGGCTAGGGGGACGACGATACGTAACACCTCTGAACTCTAGTTTCAGGGTCAGGTAGTAGCATGAATCAGCACTCATTGCTCTATTTTAGTGGCTTGAGGGACGACAATACGTAACGCCCCAAGACCACTAGTTAGGCGTATGGGGGGACGACGATACGTAACACCCACATGCCTCAGGTTTTTCAGAGATAGGATTTTCAGAGATGTGATTTGTAGAAAAGATAATTTTTAGAAAGAGTTTTCTAGAGAAAGTGTTTTATAGAATCTCAAAGTATTACAAAAAGATAGCAGTTTCCACAAAAGTTTTTCAGGAAAAAAGTTGTTCTCAGAGAAGAAGAGTGATTTCAGAAATGTTGATTCCTTGAAATGATTTTGGTTTTAGAATAATGAAATTTCATAACTATTTCAGTTTTCGTTTTAACCGTCCACTCACTAGGTCGTTCAAATGATCTAACCCCCACTCTAGTGTTTTGTTTTGCAGGTTTACCTAGAGGACAAGCTCGAGAGGATGGATGCCGATGGCAGTCAGTAGGGTATTAAGTCCACATGTCAAGTCAAAGTGAAAGAGTTCACTGAGAGTCAAAGTGAAGTCATGTAACAGTTATTGCTATTGCATCAACCATTGTGTAAAGTTAAAATATTTATGAATAAAGTTGTAAAGTAAAAGTATTATTGGGTATACATGTTGGATAATTATGACCCATATCATCACTATTTTGTAAAGAACATGGTGTTCTTGTACAAAATTAATTATGTGACAAAGGAAATTGCTCTTTTGTCATTTGTAATTGGATTACCTGGATATATAAATGATAAAAGTCCATATAATTAGTACAAGATTAATAAGATATGAGACAATATTAATCCATGTAAGGTTTAATCATTAAATATCTCTAGTCATAGTATTATCGAGACTGGACATCGATAATGCGGAATAGGCTAGTATTGCACTTGTGCGCGTTATGGAAGTTTAACGGCATAGTTCTCATATATTTGGGTATTGGATACTCATTCAAGTGTGATAGGAGGTTTTGTTTGCCGATGGTACGGGAATAGCTTCGCTCTGGATAGACCATTCGGAATCCCATTGGTAGTATGACTGTGTGTCTATAGGAATTCGAATCAGGGTAGGTGTATATGGTCTTAACCTGAGACTTGCATCGCTAATACTTGCGACAATCAGTATACTTTGGTTTTGGTCGTCCGTGGCTTTAAAAGGTTCTGTGTACGCCTCTTCTAGGTATATTGAGAATCGTAGTGTATTGGGTGTGATGTGACCGGCGTAAACACACACGTATAACGCAAGCGTACGTATCGTTCAAGTAGTATAAAAATATCGATCCCACGAGGACTTAATATCAAATCTATTAATTTTATGAGGTCAAATGATTACTAGTATCTAACAGGTTGTTGATTGATTTGAAATGGTCACGATTCTAAATTTAAAAACAAGTAAATAAAATTGTTCGAAAGTAGGTTTTAAGAAAATTCAATATTAAAAACTATCTAGGGTTGTGATTTCTTTTAATATTATTTTAAAGATGAAGTGGTTATCTTAAAGTTGGGTAATATATTGATTTATTAACCTGGAACACTAAATTATGTAAAAGCCTCTTACGATGGTCAATTACAAATACCTAGTATAATCCAATTGAACCATATGTCTATGTCAACCAAATTACTAGATTCATTAATATTAAGTTCCAATTAAGGCTACCCCCGCCCGACAGGTATATTCCTATCCTATAAGGAAATCTATTAAAGGGTTATCTATCCTCAAGGAAGATCGTGGGATATTGAGTCTAAGGTCTTTTAAACTTAAAATACATATGTCTAGTTCATTTTAAGTTTACCTAGTCAATTTCATTAATGGTCAGTTAATTAAAAAGCATTAAGAATAAGACTCAATAAATAAATCTTTATATTACCCATACTATAATCTAACCCGTTATAAACCGGTGATATTAAAAGTCATCACAACCCCAGATAACTAATTTAGTTACAACACATAACTAGGGCTGGTAAAAACTTCAAAATAAAAGACTTGAAGTAAAAATGCGGTAAAGTAAATACTGAAAAGTAAATTACAATAAAATAAAATGCTAAGGTAAAAGGAATTACTTTTACTACTACTAATTTAGATATCTCCCATAAAATAATATATAAACTTGTGATAATATTACCAACCGACCAATCTGGCGGTATCCTAATTAAGTCAAATTAAGTCCAACCAGCCATTAAGGCGGTAATATTTGTCCATAAACCAGCCATAAAGGCGGAACCAAAATGAAATTACCAACCGACCAATCTGGCGGTATCCTTGATTAGTCAGGTTTAAACCAGATTAAAATTTAAATTACCAACCGACCAATATAGCGGTATCCTTTTTAATTCAAATTTTAAATAGTGAATATATTTTTTAAGGGAGATTAATCTAAATAGCAATAGTAAAATAATTACCTTTCACCCTAGCTGGGGAAGTTACCTCCTCATGGTGAATAGTAAAAACTGTAAAAATAAAGAAAGTAAATTACTATTATTACAAAAGTAATTAAAATTATTACAAAACTAAAAGCTAAAAAATAAAAGAAACTTAGAGAGAAAAGAACTACTTATTTACATCAAAGAAATGGGAGAGAATGGTACAACAAAATCTGAAATCTAGAGCTGAATTTATAGGCCTCGGTGGGGTTCCAGCGTCGCGACGCCAGGGTCTTGCGCGTCGGTACGCTGGAACAGTGAGGCGTGGCACAATGACGGCTTTACACGTGGCGATTCGGATAGAAGATAAGGCGACATGTGGCGAGGCGGCTGACAACTCAATAATTGATACTGACGTGGCGCTGACATGGCAAGGCGGCTGAGAGAAATTGTCAGCACCGTAGGATTGCGACATGTGGTGACACGTGTCATGCTGTGATTGGCTGATGATGACGTGGCATGCTGACTCAGTTGACCTGCTGACGTGGATGATGACATGGCAAGACGCGTGGAAGAGTTGACTCGTTGACCGGATGACGTGGCGACACGTAGGATGACACGTGGCACACGTGGAAATAGTAATTATCGGCAACGTATGATGATGACATGTGGAACGGTGCACGTTAACAGATCGGTTGTGATGGTGACATGTGGCACGGCGCATGTTAGCAAAGTCAAACTTCTCAAATTATGACCCGTTGACCCGGCGCACGTTAGCAGCTCTGGTGCACGTTAGGCGTCGCGACGCCAAAGTCTTTCGCGTCGTGACGTGTAAAAATTACCGAAATGCCCTTTTTGCCAATTTTTCCTGTTTTGGTCCAAATCACCTCCAGAATGTCCTGAAACTTTATTTATCTACAAAATGACACAAAACACATCAAAATATTCACAAAACTCAAGAAGCTATATAAAATATTAGGTTTAAATGAGTGGGAAATAGTGATAGAAATACCACTCATCACACCCCCAAACCTAACATTTTGCTAGTCCTCAAGCAAAACATAGAGTAAAATAACATAAACATCTTTAAAATAAAATTTAACTAAGCCACTTTCGTAGGGATCACGGTTGCATTTAGCATATGCAACAAGCCTTTAAACCCCTAGGTGTCCCTAGTGGATGAGTTGTAGTCTCGTGAGGGTTTACAGCAATGATACCCAAAAACATTTTACAAAAGTAAAAATGTAGTAAAACTAATGCACACAAAAGCAAAAAGACAAGAGAAAATAGAATAAAGATGTTAGTGACTAATCAGGTGAAACTTCTACTTCAAGTTACTAGTTGTTTTGTTTCTTTCTAAATTACTGAATAAGTAAATTCTCCGATTATTTTTGTCATTCTTCATATTCACAGCCAACAAGATATTAATCAACTCATTTTTGCCCACAACAGTCATAAGTGCAGTTGATAAGAGAGTAATATTTTTTTCCTAAACTTCTATCAGATTTCACACCTTTTGGTAGCAATGGAATAATTTTTCTGATTTTTCTGATTTTTTCTTTGATTTTATTTTCTATTTTTATTTTATATACAATATCTTCCATCTATGTAGCGAGTGTTGGGTCGGTGGCTCCCAAACCAGTTGGCTTTAGGGCACCAGGTGTTAAGATACCCCTACGGACTTAATTACTCAGACTTCAGATATATATATTTTTGAAGCATCTTTGATCCATGTAGCGAGCTTTGGGCTAGTGACTCCCAAACCAGTTGGTTTTAGGGCACTAGGTGTTAAAACACCCTTACAAACTTAATAACTCGGATCTCAGATTTTATTTTTTATTTTTTTACTCCATCACTTTTTGAGATGCTTCCTCCAATTAAACTAGAGCACTGAATATTACAAACTTTTAAATTTTAGTTCATGTCTGTATGTTTCCATATATGTTGATAATACCTGCCAACTGAGCATTTGAAGATCCATTTTAGTCAGTTTTATGGAGAATTCACAAATTAAATAATTCAAAATGAAATAAATAAAAATTAACTTGTTTCAAAAATGGTTTGAGATACGTATCAGGAGTGAAAACTCCTTACTCAGCTATCTCTTACCAATTTTACCTTTTTAGTCAAAATAAAAGAACGCAAAATATATTTTTTTGTATTTTTCGAAAAATTTTGGACTAAAAATAAAAATAACACACAAACTAAAAACAAGGTAGATTTCCCGTTGTAGATTCCCCAGAGGGAGGGTGGAGCGAGGCTCTCTTAAGTACCCAAGCCTCTTATGCTCTTATCGCTTGGTGTCAGGAATAAACAACGAGTCATCCACATTAGTCTATCACAATGAGCTATGGGTGAATGATTATCTAGGTGCCTTCACAGCTTTTCCTTATAGAAAGGTAGTGAGTGAAGGAAGACACCAAACCATCATCTGCTCCCTAAACAGTAGAAGAAGAGTTTAGAAGATAATACCTGGTTAGTTGAATTTCTACAAGAAATTAAAGGTTAAGATCCAGATTAACACGACGCCTCTTACCACGATCGTCCTCGGACCAATTTATCTTTGAAAGGATAGGGTCAACTTTTGGTTCATAGGCTAAGAGTTGGTCAATTAGATCCGGAGCAGTTCTGGCAGTAAAGAGTAGTTCTTTTAAAGGTTTTGACACGAACCCATTTCTCCGAGCATCATCAAGAAACACACAAAGAAAATCATAAAATCCATCAACGTTGAGCAGCCCAATTGGTTTCTGATGTATGTTCAGGTTCGCCCAAGATAGTACTATAAAAATTTCCTCCAATGTACCCAAGCCACCTGGCAAAGCAATAAAAGCATCAGCACGGTTTATCATTTCTACCAGTCGTTCAGACATACCTGGCACAATAAGTTCCTCTCTGTTTGATGATCCAATAAGATTTGCCTCTACCAAGGGTTTTGGGATGATTCCCAAAACGTGACTGCCTCCTTCCTGTACAGCCTTTGAAACGATCCCCATAAGTCCAAGATTTCTTCCGCCATATATTAAGTGCATATTCCTTGCAGCGAAGACTCGACCCAATTCATGTGCTGCTTCTATGTATTGTGGTTTAGTTCCAACACTACTACTGCAAAACACACAGATGTTTTCAACTCGTCTTCTTGAAGTGGCTTCCATGTTTTACTCTGGATGTCTTCAAAAGTGCAATGATGAGTTGAATTTATAACACCTGAAAAGGGTGAGTAAAATAATAGCACTAGTACCTGCCAAATGACAATTATTAGTTAAACAAATCGTGATAGTCAAAAAGGTTTGGATCCTGTCTACGAAAATAAAACAACAAAAAAATCACAATGATTAGGAAAAGACAAAGAGATATAATATGTACAAAAATTTACAGTTTGATTGACGTCTATGCGTCAGGGACAAGCTTCCCATCCAATTTTCTTATAAATTGGCAAACATGGTTTTTGAGTCAGATTCCCAAGACTTAACAGCTGTCTTTCTTTTTGAAATTGTGTATGTAATTTGCGAAAGGCTATGTGAACATATCCACCGGGATGCGTCTCAAGAGTCGAAGATATATCATCTAAAGACTCCTTACTCAAGCCATCCCTAATGAATTTAATTTTGTCTTCGCGATTATCAGACACCATTCCTAAAGAACGACAACGAGTATTGCAATTCCAACGTGCACATTTATAACAAACACCCATTTGTTTAGCTCTACGTTTCTTTGTATAGGTGCTTCTTCCAAAACCAGGCAGATTTTTAATAAAAGAGTCAGAAGACTCACCTGCCAATCGGACTCGTGCTTCAATTACCCAACGAATGTCATTAGGAACACCGTGAATTGTCAGTAACCTCATCCGTTCTAAGCAAACTTTATAGACTTTCATTAGAGATTTTTTAGGGAGAGAAGGAAATTGCTTGTGAAGATTTGCGAGAGCTTCTTCCATCTTGAAATGTCTTAATCTGCAAAAACTAAACACACAAAATTAAATCACATCAAATCACAATATATACAAAAATTGCATGGGTTGCCTCCCTGCGAGCGCTAATTTTAAGTCGTCAGCTAGACGTGACTGCCTGAACATTATGCTGGATCTGAAAGTGTGACACTTTCTTTTTGTCGCTCAAATGATTCTCCCCAGTAGTGTTTGACACACTGACTATTAACTTTGAATGTGTTGTTGGTGTTAGGATCCAGTAACTCAACAGCTCCATAAGGTAAAACCTGAGTGATCACAAATGGACATGACCACCTAGATTTCAATTTTCCAGGGAAAAGTTTCAATCTTGAGTTGTAAAGTAACACCTGGTGCCTTGGTTCCAACTGTCTGTGCACTATTTTCGGTCATGCCATTTCTTTGTCTTTTCTTTGTATAATCTGGCATTTCATAAGCCTGTAGGTGAAATTCCTCCAATTCGTTAAGTTGGTGAAGTCTTTTCTCTCCTGCAGCTTGTGAATCAAAATTCAACTTCTTCAGTGCCCAGTACGCCTTGTGCTCAAGCTCAACTGGTAGATGGCACGCTTTCCCAAACACCAATCGATATGGAGACATACCAATGGGTGTCTTGTAAGCTTGTCCGGTAGGTCCATAATGCATCATCTAGTTTTGTTGACCAGTCCCTCCTTGTTGATCCAACAGTTCTTTCTAGGATTCTTTTGATTTCCCTTTTGAAACCTCAACTTTCCATTTGACTGTGATGGTAAGATTGTAGCAACCTTGTGAGTAACTCCATATTTGGATAGGAGTGCATCGAAGTATTTGTTGCAGAATGAGAGCCACCATCACTGATGATTGCACGAGGTGTTCCAAACCGAGTGAAAATGATTCTTTTTCAGGAATTTGATACGACTTTTGAATCATTGGATGGCAGCGCAATTGCTTCGACCCCATTTGGAGACGTAATCTACAGCAACCAGATGTACAAGTTTCCGAATGATGGAACAAAGGGTCCCATGAAATCAATACCCCATACATCGAATATTTCCACTTCTAGAATATTTTGCAACGGTCCTTCGTTCTCCTGGAAATATTCCCATTCTCTGGCACCTGTCACATTGAAAAGTAAAAAGATAAGCATCTTTAAAAAGAGTGGGCCAGAACAAACCTGATTGTAGGATTTTGGATGCAGTTTTGTTTCCGCTGAAGTGTCCGCTATATGGTGATGAATGACAGTGCTGCAAAACACTGTTGATTTCCTCTTGTGGAACACTCCGTCTCAATAATTGATCAGCACAGCGTTTGAACAGGTACGGTTCATCCCAGACATAATGCTTGACTTCTTTGAAGAACTTCTTCCGTTGCTGAGTTGTCCATTCCAACGGCCATTTTCCAGACACAATGTAGTTGACATAGTCAGCATACCAAGGGACTTCCTATTGTTTCATGGCAAACAGCTGTTCATCTGGAAAAGTTTCTTTGATTGACAGATCTTTGTCAGCTGTTTCTCCATTCTCGAGCCTCGATAGATGATCTGCTACCTGATTCTCTGTTCCTTTCCTGTCTCTGATCTCCACGTCAAATTCTTGCAGAAGAAGTATCCAACGGATCAATCTGGGTTTGGCATCTTTCTTCGTGATCAGATATTTGATTGCTGAATGATCTGTGTAGACCACCACTTTGGGACCCAACAGATAAGAGCGGAATTTGTCAAAAGCGTACACAACTGCGAGAAACTCCTTTTCGGTGTTGTGTAGTTGAGTGGAGCTTCATTCAGAGTTCTGCGGAATAATAAATGGTGTGGAAAATCTTTGCTTACGTTTATCCCCAAACTGCACCTACAGCAAAATCACTAGCATCGCACATCACTTCAAATGGAATGGTCCAGTCTGGTGCTACAATGATGGGGGCAGAGACCAGCTTCTGTTTTAAGATCTCAAAAGCTTCCTGGCATTCTTTGGTGAAGTTGAAAGGCACATCTTTCTCCAGAAGATTACACAGAGGTTTGTAATTTTGGAAAAGTCTTTGATAAATCTCCTATAAAATCATGCATGTCCAAGAAAACTTTGAATACCTTTTACTGATGTTGGTGGAGGTAGTTTTTCAATTGTTTCTATCTTTGCTTTGTCTACCTCAATCCTCTTTTGTGAGATCCGATGTCCAAGAATAATGCATTCATGCACCATGAAGTGGCATTTCTCCCAGTTGAGTACCAGGTTTGTATCTTCGCACCTTTGTAACACCTGTTCCAAATTTTGCAAACAATGGTCAAAAGAATCTCCAAACACAGAAAAGTCATCCATAAAAACCTCCATACTCTGCTCCAGCATGTCTGAGAAGATGGCCATCATGCAACGCTGAAATGTGCAGGGGCATTACATAATCCAAATGGCATTCTGCGGAAAGCAAAAGTACCATAGGGACATGTAAATGTAGTTTTCTCCTGTCTTCTGGTGCGATGGCAATCTGATTGTACCCTGAATATCCGTCCAGAAAGCAATAGAACTCATGTCCTGCCAGTCTGTCTAACATCTGGTCAATAAATGGTAGCGGAAAATGGTCCTTTCTCGTGCTTTGTTCACTTTCCTGTAGTCCATGCATACTCTCCATCCAGTCACTGTTCTTGTTGGGATTAGCTCATTCTTTTCATTGGTATCACAATAATTCCTCCTTTATTTGGTACACTTGCATAGGACTCACCCAACTGCTGTCTGAGATGGGGTAAATGATGCCAGCATCTAACCATTTGATGATTTCTTTCTTTACGACTTCCTTCATGATTGGATTGAGTCTCCGTTGATGTTCCACTGTGGGTTTGTACTCATCATTCATCAAGATCTTGTGCATGCAAAATGATGGACTAATGCCTCGAATGTCTGCTATAGTCCAGCCAATGGCTTTCTTGTGCTCTCGTAACACTCTCAGCAACTTTTCTTCATGTTCCAATGTTAGTGAAGAAGAAATAATAACAGGGAATTCAGAAGAGTTTCCAAGAAATGCATACCTGAGATGACTCGGAAGTAACTTCAGCTCCAACTGTGGTGGTTCTTCAATCGAGGGCTTGATTCGATCTTTCCTTGGCAGTTCCAAGCTTTCAACTGGTGGTGTTGCTTTGAATCGGAATGGTTTGTCAAGGTAGTTAATACATTCCAGGATTTCAGCATCTAGCTCGTTTTCAGTCATGTTGGTGATGCAAGCTTCAAGTGTATCTGTGGAGTTGGCTCAGTATTTTGAACGATATTATCAACAACATCAACTCTGAAGCATTCTTCTTCTTTTCATCGCTCGGGAATTTCATGGCTTTGAAAACATTAAAGGTCACTTCTTGGTCCTGTACTTTCATGGTCAGTTCTCTTTTTTGCACATCAATCACAGTTTTACCTGTAGCCAAGAACGGTCTCCCAGAATGATAGGTATTTCTTTGTCTTCTTCATGTGTAAGGATGATGAAATCTGCTGGGAGAATTAGTTTATCTACTTTGACCAGCACATCTTCAACACCTCTTGGAAGTGCGAGTGTTCGGTCAGCAAGTTGCAATGAAATTGAGGTAGGCATTGTTTCTCCAATCTGCAGTTTCCTGTAAATAGAAAAAGGCATCAAGTTAACACTGGCTCATAAATCACATAAAGCTTTACCGATATAATGTTCTCCAATGGTGCATGGACTGTGAAACTGCCCAGGATCTTTAACTTTGGGGGAAGTTTCCTCTGAATAATGGCGCTGCATTCTTCTGTTAATGCTACTGTTTCGTAGTATCCCAATCTCCGTTTTCGTGAAAGAATGTCTTTCATGAATTTGATATAACTGGGCATTTCTTCCAAGGCTTCTGCAAATGGATGTTGATGTGAAGCTTTTTGAACACCTCCAGGAATCGAGCAAACTGCTTGTCCATTTGTTTTTCTGAAGACGCTGAGGAAAAGGTGGAGGTGGAATGATTCTTTCTGGTTCTTTTTTCTTTGCTTCTTTTTCCTCCATCTGTTGTTCTGCTTCTTTTGGAACATCTTCAATGGCTGCCTTGATTCCAACATCTTTGTTGATTTCAGTACCACTTTTCAAGGTGATGGCTTGACATTGCTCCTTCCCTCGGTTCCTTAGATTTGGTTCTGTATTGCTGGGAAGATTTCCTGGTGGTCTGTAACTCTGAGCATTGGCCAGTTGTCCGATTTGATTCTCCAGTGCTTTGATAGAAGCAGATTGGCTTTGAAATATAGCATCATATGCGCTTGTTGCTTTTTGAATATCTCTGCAATCCATTCTTTCATTTCTGGTTCTTTTTCAAATTCATGGCTTTTGTTCTGTTGCTGAATCCATGGTGGTGGATAGTTCTTTTGCCCTGAATTGTTGCTCCATGAAAAATTAGGATGATTCCTCCACCCTGGGTTGTAAGTGTTGGAATATGGATTTTTCCACTGTCTGTTGAAATTGTTGACATAATTCACCGTCTCTTCAAGTTGGTTTAGTTCTGGTGCTCCTCCATATGGTGAACTTGTGGATCCAGTGGTAAGAGTCTCCATGAATTTGCATATCTGAACTAGCTTATCACTGACTGCTGTATTGGCTCCACTTTTCATAAATTCCTGCAATTCTTTGGATCATGCTCCTTTCTGTTGGCCACAAGAATTGTTGTTGGCCATTTCTTCGATTAGTTCCCAGGCTTGATCTTCTCATTTCGCCATTAAAGCTCCTCCAGCAGCAGCATCGATTGTGGTTCTCATTATTCCAGAAAGTCCATTATAGAATGTTTGGACTTGAAGCCATTTTGGAATCTCATGGTGAGGACATTTCCGGAGTAAATCTTTGTACCTTTCCAAGCTTCGTAGAGAGTTTCTGAATCTTGTTGTACAATGGATGTGATGTCATTCCTCAGCTTTTCCGGTTCTGGCTGGTGGAAAGTACTTTGCAAGAAATTTGGTGGCTAAAGTGTTCCAAGTTGTGATGGAACCTGCTGGTAGTGAATGTAGCCAGGCTTTAGCTATGTCCTTCAAGGAGTATGGGAAAACACGCAATCTCATTGCTTCTTCAGCTTCTCGGTTGTAATTGAAAGTGCCAAACTTCCAGGAAGTTGCTGATGTGAGCATTAGGATCTTCAGTTGCATTCCCCCCAAACTGAACTGACTGCTGAATCATCTGAATGCATGTTTTGATGTCACCTGCATTTGCTGGTAAATGAGGAAGTACAATGCAAGAAATGAGTCTGTCAACCACCGGAATGGTTCTGTCTTGATGGGAATTGGTGGTGCAACTTCCAAAGGTTTAGGTTCCATGTTGACTAAAGCTTCTTGGTCTTCTCGCCTTTCCTTTCTCAACTGTCTGATGGTTCTTTCAATTTCCGGGTCAAGCGGTCGAAGTTCAAAATCTGGTTCGTCTCATGAATTTTCTGAGAACCTGAAACACAAGAAAACAAAAACAATAAGTAAAAAGAAATTAGATACAAGTAAAGGTATCTAACCTTAAAACTAATAGTGAATGATAAATAAGTCCCCGGCAACGGCGCCAAAAACTTGACCGGCGTAAACACACACGTATAACGCAAGCGTACGTATCGTTCAAGTAGTTATAAAAATCGATCCCACGAGGACTTAATATCAAATCTATTAATTTTATGAGGTCAAATGATTACTAGTATCTAACAGGTATTGATTGATTTGAAATGGTGACGATTCTAAATTTAAAAACAAGTAAATAAAATTGTTCGAAAGTAGGTTTTAAGAAAATTCAATATTAAAAACTATCTAGGGTTGTGATTTCTTTTAATATTATTTTAAAGATGAAATGGTTATCTTAAAGTTGGGTAATATATTGATTTATTAACCTGGAACACTAAATTATGTAAAAGCCTCTTCCGATGGTCAATTACAAATACCTAGTATAATCCAATTGAACCATATGTCTATCTCAACCAAATTACCTAGATTCATTAAGATTAAGTTCCAATTAAGGCTACCCCCGCCCGACAGGTATATTCCTATCCTGTAAGGAAATCTATTAAAGGGTTATCTATCCTCAAGGAAGATCGTGGGCTATTGAGTCTAAGGTCTTTTAAACTTAAAATACATATGTCTAGTTCATTTTAAGTTTACCTAGTCAATTTCATTAATGGTCAGTTAATTAAAAAGCATTAAGATTAAGACTCAATAAATAAATCTTTATATTACCCAAACTATAATCTAACCGTTATAAACCGGTGATATTAAAAGTCATCACAACCCCAGATAACTAATTTAGTTACAACACATAACTAGGGCTGGTAAAAACTTCAAAAATAAATACTTGAAGTAAAAATGCGGTAAAGTAAATACTGAAATAAAATTACAATAAAATAAAATGCTAAGGTAAAAGGAATTACTTTTACTACTACTAATTTAGATATCTCCCATAAAATAATATAAACCTGTGATAATATTACCAACCGACCAATCTGGCGGTATCTTGATTAAGTCAAATTAAGTCCAACCAGCCATTAAGGCGGTAATATTTGTCCATAAACCAGCCATAAAGGCGGAACCAAAATTAAATTACCAACCGACCAATCTGGCGGTATCCTTGATTAGTCAGGTTTAAACCAGATTAAAATTTAAATTACCAACCGACCAATATAGCGGTATTCCTTTTTAAGTCAAATTTTAAATAGTGAATATATTATTTTTAAGGGAGATTAATCTAAATAGCAATAGTAAAATAATTACCTTTCACCCTAGCTGGGGAAGTTACCTCCTTATGGTGAATAGTAAAAACTGTAAAAATAAAGAAAGTAAATTACTATTATTACAAAAAGTAATTAAAATGATTACAAAACTAAAAGCTAAAAATTAAAAGAAACTTAGAGAGAAAAGAACTCCCTATTTACATCAAAGAAATGGGAGAGAATGGTACAACAAAATCTGAAATCTCGAGCTGAATTTATAGGCCTCGGTGGGGTTCCAGCGTCGCGACGTCAAGGTCTTGCGCGTCGGTACGCTGACAGTGAGGCGTGGCACAATGACGGCTTGACACGTGGCTATTCGGATAAGAAGATAAGGCGACACGTGGCGTGGCGGCTGACAACTCAATAATTGATGCTGACGTGGCGCTGACGTGGCAAGGCGGCTGAGAGAAATTATCGGCACCGTAGGATTGCGACACGTGGCGACACGTGTCATGCTGTGATTGGCTGATGATGACGTGGCATGCTGACTCGGTTGACCTACTGACGTGGATGATGACATGGCAAGACGCGTGGAAGAGTTGACTCGTTGACTGGATGATGTGGCGACACGTAGGATGACACGTGGCATACGTGGAAATAGTAATTGTCGGCAACGTAGGATGATGACACGTGGCACGGTGCACGTTAGCAAATCGGCTGTGATGGTGACATGTGGCACGGCGCATGTTAGCAAAGTCAAACTTCTCAAATTCTGACCCGTTGACCCGGCGCACGTTAGCAGCTCTAATGCACGTTAGGCGTCACGACGCGCAAAAATTACCGAAATGCCATTTTTGCCAATTTTTCCTGTTTTGGTTCAAATCACCTCCAGAATGTCCTGAAACTTTATTTATCTACAAAATAACACAAAACACATCAAAATATTCACAAAACTTAAGAAACTATATAAAATATTAGGTTTAAATGAGTGGGAAATAGTGATAGAAATACCATTCATCATGATGTCAAGATGGAAGTATCACTCCAGTCATATGGAGATGATGATCACGTAGGGATAAAGAACTGGTACTCTATAGTGCTATAGCCATCAGGAAAGTATGACTAGCTCATGACTTTCCGATCATAAAGAGACTAGTTGCTAGTGATCCGATATATGCTTCGTACGGGGCAGACACAACTCCAGCCCCAGGCCTAGCATGCGATATCCGATACAGGATCGTAATACGCAATACTTAGTATACTACGCTTGATAAAGATCTTGTATTCCTTAAAAGAATATTCTGGAGAATTGGGTAGACACGGTGCTTTGCTAGAAGCCAACCATGTCTTGTAAATTGGTTTGAACATGGTATCGAGTACGCACGTGTTCGGATAGTCCGATGACTGCATTTACTGCCAACATATCCATGGATCTCTTTGGTCACCTCCCAAAGATTCACCGATGACAATTGACTCGAACAGAATTAATCTGGAATTAATTATGAGATAGAGAAAATTAATCTATGATTAATTACGGCAAGAATTTATCTGGGATAAAATTCGGATAGAAGAGAGAGAATGATTAATTTGGAATTAATCAATTAAATAATATATTGGATATATTAAATGAAATCGAATTTCAAAGCGGAATTAAAATTGGATTTTAATTCGGGCTAACGAATTAATTTAGAATTAATTCGTAAGCAACTTTCGTAATAATTTTGCTAGGCATTATTATTTAATTAAATTGGATTTAATTATGTCGCAACGAAAAATTCATTTATTCGGAATTAAATGAACCTGTGCCCGAGCGAAGTTGCGTGTTGGATTAGCCGACTTAAATTTGGAATTTAAAAGTGGTGGGACCCACTTCACTTACATCAAATTTGGACATTTGATGGAAGTGGTTAGGCTTGATTTTGGGTCTGATTTCTTGACAAGAAAGGCTTGACTTTACTTATACTACACTCAAACCAAATTCAACACACAACCTAAGTATAAATTAACTTGTTGACTTTGGAAGTGTAATGAAGTTACTAGTCACAGCATCTCCTTCTTCTCCAAAAGCTCAAAAACCGTGAGCTTCACTGTGTCTCCATGGATTTTTGTTGCAAAAATTCAAGTAAACTAGAACTTAAAGGAGTCAAACAAGGTGATAGGGAGACTCACCCAAGTGTTGGAAACACTAAAAGAGGGCTTGGAGCTTACATCTTCAAAGAAATTTTTGAAACTTCTCATCCAAATCAATGTAAGTATTCCGCAACTTTCTTGATTAATTCACACAATAATCACGCTTAGAGATCTCGTGGCATGTCTAGGATACTAACAATACAGTTATCGGTATTGAGTTGCATTTCATGTTGTTGAGTTAGGGAAATGGTCCCTCTGCATGAGTCAGTAATTTGAAATGAGTTTAGTAATAATGATCCCCATCAGACAGTCAGAGGCTCAAGGGGATAGGTTAGTCTATTCCTTGCCGGAAGCATCTTCGAGAGTAAGATGTTACAGATAATAGTTTTATCTCTAAAGAGTTTAGAGATAATTTATTAGTATAACCCACACTATATTCTGTTAGTAATATACTTTGTGTAACGGGGTTTGATTTATTTTGTTTTAATCCAGAAAAATTGGGAATCATTAAGGGGTGTTTTGAGAGTGCTATAAGGCTGTTATTGACTAAAAAATCAGACCTGAAACACAATGGGTGTTTACGCATAATGAGGCTGATTTATGCAGTGAGCTGGGCGTGATTTCGGGTCTAAAACAGTCTAGATCTGATCCGTTATTCGGGGGTTATTCCGCGGTTGAAGTTTTATTTAAAACAGAAGAAAAATTTCAGTGAAGCAGCTGGTCATATTCGGCCAAGTGAAGGGAAGGGCAGAAAAAATTTTCAAGTCTGATCCCAGACGCCTAAGATGTTCCCGCTACGCTAGGATATAAGTTCCTACAATTGGCATCAAGAGCGAGGTTGAAACGTATTCTTAATCCTTCTTTTTTTCATTTAAAGTTATTGTTTTTATTTGTTTATATGAGATATAAATAATTATATGCATGTTTAGATGAGTAGGCACAAAGTAGTATTCATGAGATGAATGTTTAATTGTTGATTCATGTGATGAATATTTTTTTACATTGGTCGTAAATTTTTCTGGCTCTTATTTTTATGTTATTTTTTATTTTGGGATGTAAGACCATAAGATCAATTTTTATAAATATTGTAATTTAATTTTCCTATGTAAAATTTCGTTCTTTGTAATTTAGAGTACCAAAGTCGTAAAAGGAGCCAACATCACCATGGAGCAAGATTTTAAGACCAATGGATGTCTTGGGAATTTTATGTACTAATTAGATTAGTATAGGAAATATTATAGCCCGGTCAATGTAAAAAATTATTTTTTATATTGTATGTATTTTTAATTCGAAAAGTTTGAATAACATGTCATATAGCTTAGTGTGCATACTCTTGCATTTTCACATGCTACAACATGTTTGGATGCATGAATATTCTATACATAAAATATAATTTTATGTAATTTAAAATGGTTAAATTGGAATATGGTATACATGAAAAATGATTAATTAGATTAATTACTTTAATGTTTAAAATTGGAAATTCTAAAATAATGGGCTTAATAAGTGCATTATGAATTCCATTGGTATATAGGATGGAAACCCGGATGCAAATTCCATAGCCGATTTCAAATGGACAGTAATGTGGTCTGCACTCAAGATACAACTCCATGTACCATTGGATTTTATAACGTGCTTAGATTAATTAAATGGTTTAATTAAAATGTTGTCCTTTTTAGAATTTTAAATTTTAAATTTGTTAGTGTTCCAATTTTTTAAGAGTTAAAATTTATTAGGTCACTAAAACTAGCTTAATTAAATTAGTTTAATTGAGTAAAATAATTAGTAGAGACTTATAGACATTAGTGAGTTAAATTTTAAGAGTTAAAATTGATAAGGTCACTAATAGTGCACTAGTGTAAATAAGAGTTTTGTTTTAGCCGCGCATAAATTTATTGACACTAGTATATTAAAATATTAGATATTTTAAAATAGAAACCTTAATTTTAAAATAGTGAGTGGGAGAGGGATATAAACAATATATCATGCGATCTCTGTTGTTAGTCCGAAAAGATGAGATTCAAAAGCGCCTCAAGACAGCTTTGTTTTCATCCCCCTATGGATGATGTTCATTCTGAGTCAATATCAAGTTTGGATTCCAAGAGGATAGGGACTCTAGATATATCTGGTGAACTGACCTACCTTACAGCGGTACTTCACTAATTAAGTCAATGGGTTCCGAAATAACGAGTCATACTCACAAAGGAATGATTAAATGGTAATCGAAATTCCTTGATCAAATTAAGTAGTGGTTGGTTAATATAGAAATTAGAGTTATTCTCGTATATATTAATCAATTGAGATTGTCTCGATCTATCATACAAATACTTGACTTACCACACAGCGACACTTATTTGTGGGATGATAAATTTTCGTGGCATATTAATTCTCTTAGGTTTCTAATTCATTATTCATGGTTTATGCATCATGTTTAATTATGCCTAAATATTTGATAATTTTAATATGCGATGAATGGTTATTAAATGCATATTTACTTTAATTTATTTCAGCCGTGGTTTCTCCAATAATTGTTATTCTCCAAAGCGATAAATTAACGGGAGAAAATTATATGAAATGAAAAAGTAACATGAATGTCTGTCTTTCTGGTCAATGAAGACTTTAAGTTTAGAGTGTCTTCCCGAGCCAGCCGGAAAATCTGGCCAAGCTGTGCGCGATGCCTTCCAGAAATGGGTCGCGGTTAATAAGAAAGGCTGCTGCTACTTGTTACCATGGGTGTCCGGGGTTCTTGCTGTAAAGCATGAGCCTATGGCTACAAATGTTAGGGTTGATGCTCTGAGCGCCAATCCGGATCGTATTTAGGTTTGATTCATGAATACGAGCAATATCTTTTTCCATGATATTACTAATTTAAATGGTAACACCTCTTGTCTTTTATATACGTATTCGATCTAATTTTGATTAGATTGATTAGATTGAAACTAACTCTGGTTTAATGATATATATATATATATTAGACAAAGACCCCGGGATTTACAATGTAGTGCGCAGTTACAACATAGTTTGTAATTGACATTAGGAAGTGTCACTATAAGTTGTATATCCTTAAATTAAGTTCCTTGTCAAGATTTACTGACACGGGTCGATTAGTAAAATCCGCTGAGACCAGTATATCAGACTTGGTCTGATGGTTTATCCCAATGAACCATGAGTCTTGGGAGACTCGTATAGATGTGTAGGTGTTTATTTGATAAACACTGAACGACTCACCAAATATTTCCTAATAGATGGTACACCAACGTCAATAGGAATCTTCTCGGGTTGAGTAGTATAGTGATTCTTTGACTTGAGATACCACTGTGAATATATGAGTTACCTTTTACACTTAGATAGCTATCACGTCACCGATCTATTTAGATCAGACCTCCGCCTGTTCATTGGGTATGGACTCATGCTCATGATTGTTGGGGTTGGTGCTCACATCGCCAATTCCCGGTTGTATTTATTTATGAATACTTCTGTAAAACTTTATTTTTTTGAATAATATATGCAGTTTCTATAATATAATATATCTTTTAATATGGTAAAGACGTAATGACCTTAGAATGACTAGTCATGGTACAGTTGCAAAAGGGTAGCAACTGACATTGAGTTGTATCATGACGTTGTCATTCTCAGACAGTTCCTGGTCAAGGTTTACACTACTTGGTCAGTATAGTAAACCCGTTGAGATCGGTACATGTCGTATACTAGAATATATGATTCCAATGGTTTCTCAATGAACCATAAGTCTTGGAGACTAGTATAGACGTATAGGTGTTTATAGCGGATAAACATTGAACGACTCACCGAAGATTCTTAATGGATGGTACACCAACTTCAATAAGAATCTTGTCGGGTTGAGTAGCACTTGTGATTTTTAGACTTGAGATGCCACTGTGGGCACATGAGACATCTTCTACACTTAGATGGCAGTCACGTCACCGATCTATTAAGATCAGACCTCCGCCTGTTCGTTGGGTGTAGATAGATCCTCAGGGTGTCCTGTGCGTATCAAGATAGGATCCATCAGTTCTGTGTAACAGAGCATAGGTAGTCCATATGATTAGCAATCAGATAAAATCCATGGGCCCGTGGTACAATTTAGAAATAAGTTCTAAATGTTCTTTTTGAGATTGCTAATAGAATATTCGACTGGATAATCCCCATAGAGATTTGACGTTTATATCTATATCTCAGGGATATATCCGGATACCTGTGACGGAGGAATTATACATTTGCCATGACCTCAACCTGTATGATTCATCGAGTTTATCCGTGATCGTCATAATTTACGGGTGGATAAATTATGGACACGAAATTGGATTTCGTGACGGATATGCATGAATCTAGAGAGTCTCAATAATGAAATATACTCGTAGAGCACTAGAGCAACATTTATAAATAATATTGATTATTTATAAAGTCGTTTAAAGGTTAAACGCAAAATACATGTTTAGGGACCCGATAGTCATTTCCTTAATTTTTTGTATTTACATTTAATACTTGATTAATTTAAATACACATTAATTAATAGTCAAATTGAGATATTTGACTAATATCATAAATGTATATATGTATTTAATATATTTGTATTTAATTAATTAATTAATTGTTAAATTGTTAAATGATTAAATTAATTAAAATATAAATATCTTAAGATTTAGATATTTGTTTTAATGGTTAAGTTGCCATTGTTGACTTTGTTGGAAATATCTTTAAAGTGTAATGATATTTTAACAAGTTGGCAACTTGAAATTGAAATGAAATTAAAACAATTGTTTTGCTAATTTCCTTAGCCAAATTCGGCCAAGTTGAATTTTGTAGCAAGTATATATTGTTTTATTTTTCATTTGGTAAATAGCCTAATACACTTTACACAAAACTCCATTGAAGAAAACAAAGGAAGCTTGAGAGAAAGTTGAAAGAAAACAAAGAAAACTTGGAATTTTAGTAAGTTTCTTCAACTTACTATTAGAGAGGAAAATGTTCATTGTGTTCTAAGCTTCATGCTATGATGTTCTCATGTTATTCTTTTCTTTATTCTTTATGTTTTTGTTGAATGGATGTTTGATGAAAGTGTTGAGCATGTATAAAGTTGAAAGAATGTAACTAGTGTAGTTATAAGCATTCTTTTCTTGGTTTTAGAACTTTGTTGCTAATCTAGAGTTGTTGACCCACTCTTAAATGACCTAGATTTGATCTATAGTTATTTCATTGTGTTGAGACTTGAATTGGATGGAAGAAACATGATTGAAGTAATTGATTTAACCAATTTGGTCTAATTTGTCCAATTTGAAGAAATTGAAAAATTAGGGTTTAAGACCACTTCCAAATTTGGGGCTTTTCATTTATGTTGTGTATTTGGATGTGTATATGATACATATGAAATCTTATGTTGATTGGATTTCATCTTGATGTGTTTTGAACCATGGAAGTACAAAATGTACATTAGGCACCCCTAATGAGGCTCTCGGCCTTGGGCAAATATTTTTGGGTTTTTGGTTGCAATTTGTGTTTTGACATTTGTGACATGTTAAATTCATATTAGTAATGATTTAGAATCATCCAAAATTGATTTGAACAATTTCGGACTAAAATGAACAAAATACAAAGTGTAAGGGCAATTCGGTAAATTCACATAAATTTGATTTATTAAATTTTATTTCATAATTTAATTATTGGGTAATTAAATAAATATGTATATGTAATTAATCCGAGAAAAATTTTTGAAATCGGAAAATTTGATTTTCCACTGTTTCCGCTGCGTTACCGGATATCCGCAATAAAACCCCTACAATGATATCCAGTGAGTATCAAGAAAGGATCCGTCAGTTCTGTGTACAGAGTATAAGTAGTTGTTGGACAATTATGACCCATAGCGTCACTATTTGTAAAAGACATTGTGGTTTTTGTACAAATTAACTATGTGACAATGAAATTGCATTTTATCATTTTGTAATTTGATTACTTAAATATATAAATGATAAAAGTCCGTATGATTAGTTCCGAATTATTAGATATGAGACAATATCAATCCATAAAGGTTTAATCATTAAATATCCCTAGTCGTAGTATTATCGAGACTGGACATCGATAATGCGGAATAGACTAGTATTGCACTTGTGCGTGTTATGGAAGCGTAACGGCATAGTTCTCATATATTTAAGTATTGGATACTTATGCAAGTGTGATAGGAGGTTGTGTTTATCGATGGTACGGAAAAAGCTTTGCTTTGGATAGACCCCTTCGGAATCCCATTGGTAGTATGACTATGTGTCTATGGGAATCTGCATCAGGGTAGGTGTATTTGGTATTAACCTGAGACTTACATCGCTAGTACTTGCGACAATCAATACGCTTTGGTTTTGGTCGTCCAGGACTTTAACAGGTTCTGTGTACGCCTCTTCTGGGTTTATTGAGAATCGTAGTGTATTGGGTGTGATGTCAAGACAGAATTATCACTTCAGTCATATGGAGATGATGATCACGTAGGGATACAGAACCGGTACTCTAATTGGTTGCAACCATAGGGATAATATGACAAGGTCATGATTATCCGATTAAAGAGACTAGTTGCTTGTGATCCGATATATGCTTCTTACGGGGCAGACACTATTCCAGCCTCAGGCCTTGCATGTGACATCCGATACT
Organism: Zanthoxylum bungeanum; assembly: GCA_019454045.1. Lineage (NCBI taxonomy): Eukaryota > Viridiplantae > Streptophyta > Magnoliopsida > Sapindales > Rutaceae > Zanthoxylum > Zanthoxylum bungeanum. The sequence continues at coordinate 45,936 of SKCR01045830.1, forward strand.
AGATTGCAATACGCAATACTACGTATACTACGCCTGACATAGATTATATATTCCTTTAAGAATATTTCTGGAGAATTGGGTAGGCACGGTGCTTTGCTAGAAGCCAACCATGTCTCGTAAATCGGTAAAAATGTAGTACTAGGTACGTACGTGTTCGGATAATCTGACGACCGGATTTACTGCCAACATATCCATGGATCTCATGGGTCGCTTCCCGAAGATTCACCGATGACGTATGATTTGAACATAATTAATCTAGGATTAATTGCGGAGAGATTTTATCTGGGATAAAATACTATTTGAAGAGAGAGGACGATTAATTTGGAATTAATCGATAAAATAATATATTCGATATATTAAATGAATTTAGATTTCATAACGGAATTAAAATTAGATTTTAATTCGGGCGAACGAATTAATTTAGAATTAATCCGCGAGCGACGTGAATAGTAATTTTGCTAGGCATAATTATTTAATTAAATTTGATTTAATTACGTCGCAACGGAAAATTCGTTAATTCGGAATTAACGAACCCGAGCCCGGGATGTGTTGCGGACCCACTCGGATTTTGAATCAAGTGGGGTCCACATGTCACATCATAAGTCACATCACTTGTCACTTTATGCACCTTTTTGGTGATGGTATTTGGTGAGTTGGTGGTGGCTTGCCTTACACTCAAGTTGATGGAATGATTGACTTATTACCAAATTTTTTGTATATCATCATTTTGATTTTTGAAATCAAAACAAGTCAACATAACTTCAGCTTCCATTCTCTCCCATTCACGCCTACTTTGAGCAAAATTTTTCTCTCCCAATTTTCTTCTTGGCCGAGAGCGTCAAGGAAGGAACTAAGGTGATTTTGTTGTAAAATCTCCAAGTGCTAGCACACCAAGGAATCATTTAAGGTGATAGGGAAACTAATCACTTGAGCTTAGAATCAACATCAAAGCTTGGAGCTTGGATTCAACTTCAAATAGGAGATCTTGGAGGACTTCTCAAGAGGCCAAAAGTTTCGTTATCAACGCATCCAAAATCCGTTCAATGTGAGTTTATTTCCGCTATTCTTCTTTGAGTATTCACATGATTTCTTGCTAAAAGTGATCTTGGGACACCTTAGAAACCTAACAATGGTATCAGAGCCTTTTTTAGCATGAAATTTGATTAGGATTTATATACTAAAATTTGGGTATTTTTGATTTGAGCATGTTTTAATCAAATTGTTTATTTGAGTATGCTTGTATATTGATAACTTAGAGTTATGCATGATCAAATTGATGAAAAATTAATTGGATTAATTTTCCCTACATTGGATGTGTTGGCCGAATACTATAGTAGACCTAAAGTCATGGTATTTTTTTGATTTTTGATCATCGGATGAGTTTAAAGACATGAATATATTGATTCGTGATTCAATCGGATTGAAATCGGAATCGAGTATAAAAATCCATCAAATGCCATGACCATGTAAGCATGGAAATGATATGATTTTGTAACAATAATGTTGGACATGTATTGATGATGAATATGCATGATTAATTAATTAAATTGATGTTTTGGAAATGTTAATTTAGATAATTAATTAGTGCAATACACTTTAATTAATTAAATTTTGAAATTTGGAAGATTAGAATTTAATTAATTGGGCTTATAATGTTGTATTTGGGCCTAATGGGCTTGGTTGGGCCAAGTTGGTTTAGAACAATTGGATTGGATCCAAATTGGGCCTAAGTCATTCCATTAAGTCCAAATATAACAAATGGGCCTTTTAATGTTTAATTGGGCCTAATGGGCCGAAATTGGTTTCTTGGAAAATATGGTGATTCCTTAATTGGGCTTTGACATTTGGGTTTGACCCATATTGACCAAAGTCCATGCCTTAAGAAATTAATTGAAAGCCCATTGGACTTTAATTAAATAAACATTGGATGTTAATTGGGCTTTGAGACCCATTAAGATTAGATTTGGAATCTAAGTCGTAAAGGCACATTAAGAAGTGTAATTATTTAATTTGGAATTAAATATAGAATTAATATTGAATACAAATTAAATTAGATTTAAAATTGTAGTTCGATATAATTCAAGAATTCGTATTTTGAGTACCTATTCTTAAACGAGTTGAAATCACGCAAATCAAATCGTTGTTTGAACATTGGATGATCACTTTATTCAAAGATTAATTAATTGGATTAGATTGATTGAATAATATGCTTTGTGTGAATACATGGATGTGTTGTATGAATAATGTATATCGGATGAATATTAGAAGGGAAATGGCAATTTTTGAAATTGTTGTAAATTTAGAATTTATTAAATTGGACCTGCGTGTCCAGCCTTATCTCTCGATTCTTTGTAATTCTCTTCTCACCTAATTCTCCTCAATGTTAATGAGGTTTCTTTAATTGTATTATGTAATTGAGTAGAAGTTCGAATAGTGCTAGCCGGGGAGAGGAAATGGAGTGATTTGTTCTAGGAACAATCTGTGAGATATCCATCCGCATATCATTATTAATTTATTTACGGCGCCTTATTATGCTTTTAGAATGCATTTTAAGGGTGTATGATGAGACCTAATCAAAGATAATAAATTGGTTGCCAATTTACACGAAAAACCCTCAACAAATATTTAGCGTTTTTCCTTCCATTAAATGATTCATTCTCAAGATCCATCGCGGATGTGTTTGAATCATGAAGGCTTTGTTCCATATCGTATGTCTTGTCCAAGTTTTGATTTGTTGACCAAATTCAAGATCATTTCTTATCCATCGACATCGATTACGAAGCTTTCCAAAGTCAATAGGTTCCGTTTAACTGGAATCATTAAGCTTGTTGTGCCAAAGCCAAGGCTTAGTTGATTCAGAGGAAAAGGTTAGGAAAATATATTGGATATATTGGCATATATATTGTATATATGTTTCGGACTTGGAGGTCCACCTACTGGATCTAGGAATTGGACTAATATATTTATTTCGTCAATTATATTTATTAGTTGGACTAATATTTTATTATTTTTCTTGTAACAGTTAGACTGTACCCATACATCGTTAATTGAATAGTTTGACTATTGCAATTAAGATGACAGGAAAGTTAAGAATTAGAGATATTATCATGGGCGACAATTTCTTTAATGGCACAAACTTTCAAGATTGGGACATGAATCTCATGATTGTCCTAGGATCCGAGAAGTTGCTCTACACTATAGAGAGACTTATTGGGCCTAAGCCCCGACCTGATCAATTGCTTGAGCTAGAGCTTTGGAAGACTCATAGCGATGACAACTCGACTGCTCAATCGGTAATGTTTGCTGCTATGACTCTGTAATTCCGTCGTCAGAACAAGGGATTGGATCCCTATGAGATGATGGCGAACTTGCATGATCTTCACCGATCTAATATTAGATCGCAAATATATGAGTTGCAGAAGAAGCTCTTCCGCGCTCGCATGTCAGAGGGTACGTCTGTTGAGCACCATGTGTCATAGATGATTGCTGACATTGAGCAGCTGGGACAGATGGGCATTGTCTTCGAGGCTGAGACTTCAGTAGATTTGATCTCACAGTCTCTCCCCTACACTTGGAGTGGGTTCATCATGAACTACAATATGATGAACCAAGAACAAACTCTTGGAGAGTTGATGTCCACACTGCGCGAAGCAGAAAAAGAGCTCCTAAAGGGCAAGAAGCGCGAGACGCACTTCGCTTCAACATCTCAGACTCCGAGGGCTTGGCCTAAGTGTAGGCACTGCATTTTTGCATGTGAGTCCCTATGATGAGTCTCATTTGGAGGCACTACCTTTTAGTCGAGGAAGTTGCGGGAAACGGTTGTCGGAAGGGAATCGGCATTTCGTTAAATTTTATCCGCATGTTTAGCTCCAAGCTCGCTCGTTGGACCTCCGTTTTAGAGCACTTTTGGCCTAAAAAACCCAGAACCATTTAACCTTGGCCCAAACCCACTCACCAAACCAACACAACACCTAACCCACCAAGACAAAGCCCACACCACCACCAACGAGGCCCACACGCCCATCACCCTAAAATACACCCAAATTAAATTAAATATTAATTAAATAATGTAATTGAATTAAATAAAATAATTAAACCATTTACCAATTAAATAAAACATAAAATATAATCATACCTAATTTAGATAAATCAAATATATTAACTTCCTAACTAAACAAAATCATATACTAAATTAAAAAGATGTCATGCCTAATTAAATCACTCATAACCAATTTAAAGATATTGACTTCCTAATCTAAACCAAATCTGTCTCCCCAATCAATCAAATCATTTCCTTGTTTGACACCAAATCAAATCTTTTCCTTGGGAGACAATGGGAAACCCTAGCCCTTCTCTATATAAACAACCCCTAACCAAAGTCATCCTCTCCTTCACACATATAGTTCACGCCCATCAAAAGAAGAAAATAAGCAAAGAATTTCCCATTACTTTCACCGAAACAACCACCCCTCCTCCAAGTCCCTCCATAGCCGAATACACAGCCCCATACCACAGCCTTAGGACACGCAAATACAGCCCCATAAACCCCCATATCACCAAAAAACAGCAGCCCCCCCATAAGCCTCTCCATTACCGAAAACTACAGTATAAAAAACTGCACTGTTTTAACCACCAAAACACAGCAGTAATTTAACCCCTAAAATAGCAACAAAATCCACTTAAAACAGTCCACTAATAGACCTGAAACAGTGAGCAGAAAATACAGAGGAAACAGCAGCAAAACGGAGGCCGAACGGCAAGCAAAACAATAAAACAGTGAGCTAAGACGCTAAACCAGTGAACCGGAGAAGTTGAGGAGCTTTACCCTTCCGATCTCCGTGAAACGCAAGTCCGAAAGTCGGCAAAAAAGGTTAGACCTGAGGGTATTTTCCACATTCATTTTCTTTTTTTTATTTTTATTATTTATTGAATATTGTTCGCATGATTGTTATGTTAAAATGCATGTTGTGGCCCTTGAGTAGATAAATATGCATGTATTACGAAATATTGTATGTTGTGGCCTTGGAATAAAATGGAAGATGTGTCAACTCTCGCGGTATATCGGATGGAAACCCGGACAAAAATTTCATAGCCGATTCCGAATGGACGGTAGTATGATCTGTACTCGGGATACAAATCCACGTACTGCTTGAGTAAACAGCACCTTCTTTTGTTTTATATTGCTTTGATTTATTTATTTTTCGTCATTTGAATTCCGCATGTTACTTTTGTATGCATGACGCGATCGAGTGCATGGGCTTAGTAAGTCAGATTAAAGGTCCCATATTTGGAGGGGTTAAAATCCTTTACCACGATGCTTTGCCGCGCCGGTTGATGTGTGTTCGGTTGAATGTAAGATATGTTCAATCGGGCATACTAAGTTTGATATTATTGTCTTTATTCTTTGTATGCATGATGCGATCGAGTGCATGGGCTTAGTAATTCGGATTAAAGGTCCCCTATTTGGAGGGGTTAAAATCCTTTACCACAATGTTTTGCCGCGTCGGTTGGTGTATATTCGGTTGGATGTGAGATGAGTTCAATCGGATACGTGAGGTCCGACATTGTGGATTTGTTTGTCTATGATTGTGTTGCATGCATCAGGTCTAGTTCCGTTCGAACGCATTCTCGAACGCCACACGAACGAGAACCTTCTGTTTACCGTTCGAACGCGTTCTCAAACGCTACGTGAACGCGCATGCATTTTCTTAGTTCCATCATGCATCAGGTCTGGTTCCGTTCGAACGCGTTCTCGAATGCTATACGAACGTGAACCTTCTGTTTACCGTTCGAACGCGTTATCAAACACTACGCGAACGCGCACGCATCTTCTTAGTGTATCATGCATCAGGTCTAGTTCCGTTCGAACGCGTTCTCGAACGCTATACGAACGCGAACCTTCTGTTTACCGTTCGAACGCGTTATCAAACGCTACGCGAACGCACACGCATCTTCTTAGTGTATCATGCATCAGGTCTGGCTCCGTTCGAACGCATTCTCGAACGCTACGCGAACACGCACCCACTGAACTGAGTTATTTTCATCAGATTTCGTACATAATTGTCCCTAGTAGCTATTCCTTCGTATGATGAACCTGATTGTTTCTATGCATTATGCAAGATTGTGTAGGTGTCGTTCATCTGTATTCCCCACATGTATGAGTGTAATGTGTTTATTAACTTGTATGTTTGTGGTATGTTAATCCTTATGTATGCAAATTGAGACATAGATTACATGCAAATAGGCTGTATGCAAATTCGGATATGTGTTACATGTAAATTTAGATGAACTTGTTGATGTATGCATTTGAACTTAGAAACATGACACTCTTGGAAATAAGTGTTACTTAAGCTTGATTAAATTATTACACAAATCCTTTCATTACAAGTGACATAAGTAATGGACCGTTCCGAACCCAACGGTTTGAGGTCTTCCCTTGCGAGGGGTGAGTGCGGCCTTAAATCTCATTTTCCCGGTTCACACCGGGTGGCGACTCCATTATACTCCGGTTTAGTCCCCCGTGGCTACTCCGTACTCCCGACTAGGCCGCGAGCCTAGAACAGCATGCGTCGCCCCAGATCCTGTGTCCCACAGTTTGGCGACTCCACTGGGGATAGAGAATTGGCCTCGAAATATTATCTTGTAACGTTTGGATTTATGTTCTAATTGACCGTGTCTATAGTGGATAAAATGGGGGTTTAATCAAGGGCATTTTGAGGCTAGGTAATGGTTTGGTGTCTTTCTTCATTCACTACCTTCCTAGAAGGAAAAGCTCTGAAGGCACCTATATGGCCATCTATTCGTAGCCTATTGTGATGGACTAATTTGGAGGACTCTTTGTTTATTCCTGTCACCAAGCGATAAGAGCCTAAGAGGCTAGGGTACTTAAGAGAGCCTCGCTCCACCCTCCCTCTGGGGAATCTACAATGGGAAATCCATTTGACAGTCAGTCACACACCATAGCTCATTGGCACGTACCTTAGTGTATAAAAAAGGGTGCGCTCACTTGGTCGCTCGAACCCTTGACTGGGGAGACCTAGTTGTGGGCCATCCTTCGCCGGTGAGAGACTTTGTCTACACTCTTGCGAACCCACCCATAGACCGGGGTTGTATGGTTAAAGTAACAATTATTTCCTTGAGTATGTGCTTGTGGACCATCCTCATTTGGATACAGTTAGACTATTGTCAGAAATACGAACTTGCTGGGCCATTTTAACTGGGACGAGTTCGTATCTTATGACCATTAGGCCCAAAGCTTCTGAAATGTTGATGGGCCATTCTGTAGAAATCATTGTTTTATGTTTGCATTATCTTTCTTTTATGCTTGTGTTTGGGAACATCGTCGCTTGGATCCATTTGGACCATTTGTCATGGGATATGGGCTTGTTTGGCCATTTAAACTTGGACAAGAACATATCTTATGACGATTGGGCCAAAGGCTTCTAAGTGATTGATGGGCCACTTTGTGCTTGTGTTCGGAACATTACCATTTGGATTTAGTTGGGCTCCTTGCCATGAGATGTGAACTTGTTGGGCCATTTAAACTGGGACGAGTTCACTCCTATGACAGTTAGCCCAAAAGCTTTTAAAATGATAACGGGCCGATTTGTTTGAAAATTTTAGTTGATTTAGTATGTTATATATATTACATGCATCTCATGCACCTCATACATACATATGTCATGTTAACACCTTCTATGTCTTAAAAAGACATCATAGATACTGTTTGGGTTAGAGAAGGAACAAGGCTCATTAAAAGAACAGTAACAGTCATGAGTGAATCCGGTAATGAGGTATCCCGTATGGATCAGTTAGAGAACGGTTTCGCCAAGGTCACTGAACAATTGCAAGCCTTGACTACCGCCATTGCAAATATGGTTGTACCTCGTGCTGGGGGAAATTCTAAGAATGTGAGGTGCGAGGAGCCTCTGAATGGGTTGGGGGATGATATCCCCACTTTTGGTGATGACATGGCAGAGTATGCAACAGGCAGAGTGATTGGGTCTCAGGCAGAATTTCAGAAGCTCCGGGATCAGGTTGAAACAGTTACCCGCAAAATGAGGGGTAAACATGAAGAGTTGTTAGATTATGAGGCAATGACCTTCGAAGAACAGCTGCCAGCTCAGTTTAAAATGCTCGACATGGCCAAGTTTAATGGGAATGGAGACCCGAGAGTCCATCTGCAGCAATATGTCTCAGTCATGAGTTCAGTGGGCCTATCACAACGCCAGGTCCAAAAGATGTTTGGGATGTCACTCGAGGGGCACCTGTGGTTTGGTATCATAGCCTTGAGAAGAAGGTTAAGGAAGATTGGAGAGAACTAGCTGATGCTTTTCTGAAGTAATATGTTACAGACTTAGAGATTGACTTGTCACTCCGTGATTTGGAGAACACTAAACAGAAGCCAGAGGAAAGTTTCAAATAGTATGTGGATCGCTGGAGAAGCCAGCTTTTGAAAATGCAGACTCGGCCTTCAGAGAAAGACCAAATTAAGATGATTATCAAGGGCACCAAGCCCTCTATTTATGGTAAGCTGAGGAGGATGACCTCCATGATTACTAATTTCCGACAGTTGAGAGAGACTGTTAAGGATATTGAAGAAGAGGAGGCTGAAAACAGAAAGTTTTATAGCTAGAATAGAATAACTTTTGGGGGGCATTCTGAGACTAAACTCGCTACTGTCGAGGTTGCTGCCATCAAGAACCGGCATTTCTCTAACCTGGGGAAGCCATTATCTAAGGTACTTGAGAAGTTGAAGGGACAAGGACTCCTAAAACCCTTAGAGCCTAAACCACTTCCAGATCCTATACCACCCAACCTTGACCTAAGCTTGTATTGTCACTTCCATCAGAGGAGAGGCCACGAAACTGACAACTGCACCCGCCTTAGGCATGAAATCCAAAACCTCATCGATGCTCACAAAATACCCGACCCAGAGAAAGAACAACCCAACACATATTGGAACCCCCTACCAAATTACCACTCTGTTCCACCACCCACCTACATGATCAACTCTGGATTGCCCGAAACTTTTGTCCTCCAAACCCTTAACCACCAAGCTTCTTACATGGAGGTAGGGGATGACAGTGAAGAACCGTAGGTCAAGAAAGAAGGCAATGTTGCGAATGATGAAGTTGTTCCTCCTAGTTTATTTGATTCTGCATTTTTAATATAGACATTGATTTGGTCTACTTGTTCGAACCATTTCTTAAATGATAATAAAGACGTTCATTTCGTTTACTTGCCTGAGTCTCTCCCTCCAACCTGCAACATGAGTATATTTGAGAAAAGCATTCAACCTTGGTACTATGAAATTCAGTGATGTTTAGAACACGGGGAATCTTCGGAAGCAACAACAGTACAGTCAGTTTCAAAAATGAATCAGTATCAGCTTGGGGGCGAGGCCCACATTATCAGCATCAGTTTAGGGGCTTAGGCCCACATCAGCATAAGTTTGGGGATGAGTCCCAAGGACGAGGCCCACATCAGTATCAGCTTAGGGCCAAGGCCCACATCAGTTTCAGTTTTGGGGATGAGTCCCAGGGCCGAGGCCCACATCAGTTACAATTTGGGGATGAGTCCCAGGGCCGAGGCCCACATCAGTATCAGCTTGGGGCGAGGCCCACATCAGCATCAGTTTAGGGCCGAGGCCCACATCAATATCAGCCCAGGGCCGAGGCCCACATCAGTATCAGCATCAGTTTAGGGCCGAGGCCTACATTAATATCAGCTTGGGGCGAGGCCCACATCAGTATCAGTTTAGGGCCGAGGCCCACATCAATATCAGCTTGGGGGCGAAGCCCACATCAGTATCAACATCAGTTTAGGGGCTGAAGCCCACATCAGTTTCAGTTTTGGGGATGAGTCCCAGGGCCGATGACCACATCAGTTTCAGTTTAGGGACGAGTCTCAAGGGCGAGCCCACATCAGCATCAGTTTGGCCGAGTATGGCACTCCGAAAGTGGAGCATGGTTCGAAAATGGACTACTATCACATCTCGCCGAAAATGGCACTCCAAAAGTGGAACATGGTTCGGAAATGGACAACTTTCACATCTCGCCAAAAGTGGCACTCCAAAAATGGAGCACGGTTCGGAAATGGACCAAGGAAGGCCTAACCCATCGGAATATGATACATATACATGCATATATGCATACATATCACATACATGCAATGTTTGTTTTGTGTTCGCAGGTTTGTAGCGGCAAAGACCATCTCATCAAATAACGGTTCAAAAAAGAGCCACATTCTCGCACAGCACGGTTCGGAAATGGACCGCTACCACAACAGATGCCGAAAATGGCGCCCCAAAATGGAGCACACATAGTAGACGCCGAAAATGGCACTCCAAATTGGAGCACCCACAACAGATGCTGAAAATGGCGATCCAAAATGGAGCACACACAGCAAAGGCCGAAAATGGCGTTCCAAAATGGAGCACACACAGCAAAGGCTGAAAATGGCGTTCCAAAGTGGAGCCCACACAGCAAATGCCGAAAATGGCGTTCCAAAATGGAGCACACACAGCAAAGGCCGAAAATGGCGTTCCAAAATGGAGCACACACAACAAATTCCGGAAATGGCTCTCTAAAATGGAGCACACACACAAAAGATGCCGAAAATGGCGCTCTAAAAATGGAGCACGGTTTGGGAATGAACCAGGGGTCGCAGCACCTCACCACCAAATAAACTCAACTCAACACATGGTAAGTCAAGTGGCAGCTGGCGAGCCAGGTAAGTGAAAATGCATTGCATAACTTTGATAGGATTGTCACTGTTACACATTACACAAGTCCCATCAAAGTGGGGGCGACTGTAGGCACTGCATTTTTGCATGTGAGTCCCTATGATGAGTCTCATTTGGAGGCACTACCTTTTTAGTCGAGGAAGTTGAGGGAACAGTTGTCGGAAGGGAATCGACATTTCGTTAAATTTTATCCGCATGTTTAGCTCCAATCTCGCTCGTTGGACCTCCGTTTTAGAGCACCTTTGGCCTAAAAAACCCAGAACCATTTAACCTTGGCCCAAACCCACTCACCAAACCAACACAACACCTAACCCACCAAGACAAAGCCCACACCACCACCACCTAGGCCCACAAGCCCATCACCCTAAAATACACCCAAATTAAATTAAATATTAATTAAATAATGTAATTGAATTAAATAAAATAATTAAACCATTTACCAATTAAATAAAACATAAAATATAATCATACCTAATTTAGATAAATCAAATATATTAACTTCCTAACTAAACAAAATCATATACTAAATTAAAAAGATGTCATGCCTAATTAAATCACTCATAACCAATTTAAAGATATTGACTTCCTAATCTAAACCAAATTTGTACCCCCAATCAATCAAATCATTTCCTTGTTTGACACCAAATTCAATCTTTTCCTTGTGAGACAAGGGGAAACCCTAGCCCTTCTCTATATAAACAACCCCTAACCAAAGTCATTCACTCCTTCACACATATAGTTCATGCCCATCACAAGAAGAAAACAAGCAAAGAATTTCCCATCACCTTCACACAATATATCATTCACGGTAATAGCATAAAGAAGTAAAACAATTTCTCCCTTATACCTCCTTCAATAACCGAAACAACCACCCCTCCTCCAAGTCCCTCCATAGCCGAATACACAGCCACATACCACAGCCTTAGGACACGCAAATACAGCCCCATAAACCCCCCATATCACCAAAAAACAGCGGCCCCCCATAAGCCTCTCCATTACCGAAAACTACAGTCCAAAAAACTGCACTGTTTTAACCACAAAAAACAGCAGTAATTTAACCCCTAAAATAGCAGCAAAAATCCACTTAAAACAGTCCACTAATAGACCTGAAATAGTGAGCAGAAAATACAGAGGAAACAGCAGCAAAACAGAGGCCGAACGGCAAGCAAAACAACAAAACAGTGAGCTAAGATGCTAAACCAGTGAACCGGAGAAGTTGAGGAGCTTTACCCTTCCGATCTCCGTGAAACGCAAGTCCGAAAGTCGGCAAAAAAGGTTAGACCTGAGGGTATTTTCCACATTCATTTTCTTTTTTTTATTTTTATTATTTATTGAATATTGTTCGCATGATTGTTATGTTAAAATGCATGTTGTGGCCCTTGAGTAGATAAATATGCATGTATTACGAAATATTGTATGTTGTGGCCTTGGAATAAAATGGAAGATGTGTCAACTCTCGCGGTATATCGGATGGAAACCCGGACATAAATTTCATAGCCGATTCCGAATGGACGGTAGTATGATCTGTACTCGGGATACAAATCCACGTACTGCTTGAGTAAACAGCACCTTCTTTTTATTTATATTGCTTTGATTTATTTATTTTTCGTCATTTGAATTCCGCATGTTACTTTTGTATGCATGACGCGATCGAGTGCATGGGCTTAGTAAGTCGGATTAAAGGTCCCCTATTTGGAGGGGTTAAAATCCTTTACCACGATGCTTTGCCGCGCCGGTTGATGTGTGTTCGGTTGAATGTAAGATATGTTCAATCGGGCATACTAAGTTTGATATTATTGTCTTTATTCTTTGTATGCATGACGCGATCGAGTGCATGGGCTTAGTAAGTCGGATTAAAGGTCCCCTATTTGGAGGGGTTAAAATCCTTTACCACGATGCTTTGCCGCGTCGGTTGGTGTATATTCGGTTGGATGTGAGATGAGTTCAATCGGATACGTGAGGTCCCACATTGTGGATTTGTTTGTCTATGAATGTGTTGCATGCATCAGGTCTGGTTCCGTTCGAACGCATTCTCGAACGCCAAACGAACGAGAACCTTTTGTTTACCGTTCGAACGCGTTCTCAAACGCTACGTGAACGCGCATGCATTTTCTTAGTTCCATCATGCATCAGGTCTGGTTCCATTCGAACGCGTTCTTGAATGCTATATGAACACGAACCTTCTATTTACCGTTCGTACGCGTTATCAAATGCTACGCGAACGCGCACACATCTTCTTAGTGTATCATGCATCAGGTCTGGTTCCGTTCGAACGCGTTCTCGAACGCTATACGAATGTGAACCTTATGTTTACCGTTCGAACGCATTATCAAACGCTACGCGAACGCGCACGCATCTTCTTAGTGTATCATGCATCAGGTCTGGCTCCGTTTGAACGCGTTCTCGAACGCTACGTGAACGCGCACCCACTGAACTGAGTTATTTTCATCAGATTTTGTACATAATTGTCCCTAGTAGCTATTCCTTCGTATGATGAACCCGATTGTTTCTATGCATTATGCAAGATTGTGTAGGTGTCGTTCATCTGTATTCCCCACATGTATGAGTGTAATGTGTTTATTAACTTGTATGTTTGCGGTATGTTAATCCTTATGTATGCAAATTGAGACATAGATTACATGCAAATAGGCTGTATGCAAATTCGGATATGTGTTACATGTAAATTTAGATGAACTTGTCGATGTATGAATTTGAACTTATAAGCATGACACTCTTGGAAATACGTGTTACTTAAGCTTGATTAAATTATTACACAAATCCTTTCATTACAAGTGACATAAGTAAGGGACCGTTCCGAACTCAACGGTTTGAGGTCTTCCCTTGCGAGGGGTGAGTGCGGCCTTAAATCTCATTTTCCCGGTTCACACCGGGTGGTGACTCCATTATTCTCCAGTTTAGTCCCTCGTGGCTACTCCGTACTCCCGACTAGGCCGCGAGCCTAGAACAGCATGCGTCGCCCCAGATCCTGTGTCCCACACCAAAGCGAATGGAGGTGTAAAGAAGAAGAAGAAGAAAGGCAAGGCCAAATCGTCAAAACTTTCTAGGAATGGTAAGGACAAATCCCAAGCTGTATATTTGCATTGCGGCAATAGGCGTCACTGGAAGCGTGACTGCCACGAGTACAAGGCACACATGAAGGAAATCAAAGCGGGCAAGGCACCGGCTTCAGGTATGTTTGTTATAGAAATAAACATGTCTACTACTAGTCTTAAAAATTGGATTTTTGATTCTGGTTGTGGTACTCTTATATGTACTGATGTGCAGGATCTGCAGATTAGCAGAAGACTGGCCTCATGAGAGATTGACCTCCGCGTTGGAAATGGGACACGAGTCGCCGTTTTGGCCGTTGGCACTTTTGTTTTGGAACTGCCCTCGGGGCATGCACTTAAACTTACAGACTGTTATTATGTACCTAGTTTGACTAGGAATATTATTTCTGTATCTATGTTAACCCAATGTTGGTATACTTTTGTATTTAGAAACACTGGGTGTTTTATGTATAAAAATGATATGGAGATTTGCACTGCTGATGTAAAAAATGGTCTTTATATTTTGAATATAAATCAATCTCAAACATATAATGTAACAAACAAAAGGCTTAAAATAAGTAACAAAGATGAAACTTATATGTGGCATTGTCGTCTGGGACACATCAACAAGACACGTATATCAACACTTTCGAAGAGTGGGTACTTGGACGGATTTGATCCAAATTCATTTGACATCTGCGAATCTTATTTATTAGGCAAAATGCCTAAATCACCTTTTAGCGGTAAATGTGCACGTGCCACCGAACTGTTAGCCCTCGTTCATAGTGACGTATGTGGGCCCATGTATAGCCAGGCTAGAGGTGGATATGAATACTTCGTAACCTTTACGGATGATGCATCGCGTTATAATTATGTGTATCTTATGAGACACAAGTCGGAAACCGTTGAGAAATTCAAAGAGTTTCGACAGGAAGTAGAAAAATAGACCGACAAAAGTATTAAGACATTACGGTCGGACCGTGGTGGTGAATACTTAAGCAATGAGTTTCTTGATTACTTGAAAAAATATGGTATTCTTTCACAGTGGACTCCTCTCGGAACACCGCAATTAAACGGTGTGTCCGAACGGAGAAACCGAACTTTGTTAGACATGTTAAGGTCTATGATGAGTCGCACAGAGCTACCTATTTCCTTCTGGGGATATGCATTAAACAGTGCAATACTTATTTTGAATAAGGTTCCGTCAAATTCTGTTCAACAGACTCCGTATGAAATATTGACTGGAAAGAAATCGGGTTTCTCATTCCTGAAGATTTGGGGTTGCTGGGCATACGTCAAATGTTTGGAAGGTACCAAACTAGAACCCAAATCGGATAAATGCCTATTTGTAGGATATCCTAGGGAAACCAAAGGATATTAATTCTATCACCCATAAGAGAACAAAATATTTGTTGCTCTACATGCGGTTTTCCTTAAGAAGAAATTCCTAAATACAGTGATAAGTGGGAGGAAAGTAGAACTCGATGAAAATCGGAGTGATACTATTGCTGGCACAGAATCCTTAACGGAACATCAACAATTCATAAGGGATGAAACTGTACCACAATCTTCGAATACACAAAAACCGCTTAGGTCGGAGAGAGTCAGAAAACAACCTGAGAGGTATGGGTTTCTGATCTCACCTCATGTGGATATCAATCTTATTGAGGAAGACGAACCAGCTACGTATGAGGAAGCGATACAAGGTATCGAATCCAGTTTATGGCAAGATGCCATGAATTCCGAAATAGATTCCATTTACAACAACCAGGTTTGGACACTGGTTGATGCACCAAAAGGCATAAAGCCTATTGGTTGCAAATGGGTCTTCAAGAAGAAGACTGACATGGATGGCAACGTACAAACGTACAAAGCTAGGCTTGTAGCGAAAGGGTATCATCAACGACATGGTGTCGATTACGACGAAACTTTTTCACCCGTTGCCATGATTAAATCCATTCGGATAATGCTTGCTATTGCTGCATATTTAATGGAAACCTTTTGGAGGATGTTTATATGCAATAGCCTGACGGTTTTTTCATACCAAGACTTGCAAACAAGGTTTGTAAGTTAAATCGATCCATTTATGGATTGAAGCAAGCATCGCGTTCTTGGAACCAACGTTTTGATGAGATCATAAAAGAATATGATTTCGTTCAAAACGAGAATGATCCTTGTGTATATAAGAAGGTTAGTGGGAGCCCACTGACATTCATTGTCCTTTACATTGATGATGTATTACTTATTGGCAATGACATTCCCATGTTAACATCGGTGAAAGCTTGGCTTTCATTAAAATTCTCCATGAAAGATCTGGGAGAAGCAGCCTTTATTCTAGGAATAAAGATCTACTGGGATAGATCTAGAAAGCTGCTTGGACTCTCCCAGAGCACGTACATTGACAAAGTGTTGAAGAGATTCAACATGGATCAGTCCAAGAGGGGACTGTTGCCAGTGTAACATGGCGTCACTCTATCTAAGGACATGTGTCCTAAAACTCAAGATGAGAGAGACAACATGAGTCGGATCCCGTTTTCCTCGGCAGTCGGATCGATCATGTATGCCATGATATATACGCGACCTGATGTCTCATATGCTTTGAGCATGTGTAGTCGCTATCAGGCTGATCCAGGTGATGGTCACTGGATGGCGGTTAAGAATATCATAAAGTATCTTAGACGAAGTAAGGATGTTTTCTTAATCTATGGAGATGGAGAACTTGAGGTAACTGGGTTTACCGACGCAAGTTTCCAAACCGATAAAGACGACTGTAAGTCGCAATCCGATTACATATTTTGTTTGAATAACGGAGCAGTAAGATGGAAATCTTCCAAGCAAGAGACTGTTGCCGATTCAACAACAGAAGCGGAGTACATTGCTGCTGCTGAAGCAGTAAATGAGGCAGTTTGGATCCGTAAATTCCTAATTGGATTAGGAGTAGTTCTGTTAGCAGCTGAGCCCGTTCCATTATATTGTGACAATAACTGGGCTATAGCGCAAGCTAAGGAACCGTGGTCTCATCAACGATCCAAGCATGTTCTTCGACGTTTCCATTTGATTCGTGAGATCATACACCGTGGCGATGTGAAGACCGAGAAGGTCGTATCAGAGGACAACATTACAGATCCGCTGACGAAAGCTATTCCCCAGCAAAAGTTTAAGCGACATGTACATAGTTCAGGTGTTAGATGCTTGAGTGACTGGCTATAGGCCAAGTGGGAGATTGTTGGACAATTATGACCCATAGCGTCACTATTTGTAAAAGACATTGTCGTTTTTGTACAAATTAACTATGTGACAATGAAATTGCATTTTATCATTTGTAATTTGATTACTTAAATATATAAATGATAAAAGTCCTTATGATTAGTTCCAGATTATTAGATATGAGACAATATCAATCCATAAAGGTTTAATCATTAAATATCCCTAGTCGTAGTATTATCGAGACTGGACATCGATAATGCAGAATAGACTAGTATTGTACTTGTGCCTGTTATGGAAGCGTAACAACATAGTTCTCATATATTTAAGTATTTGATACTTATGCAAGTGTGATAGGAGGTTGTGTTTATCGATGGTACGGAAACAGCTTTGCTCTGGATAGACCCCTCGAAATCCCATTGGTAGTATGACTATGTGTCTATGGGAATCTGCATTAGGGTAGGTGTATTTGGTTTTAACCTGAGACTTGCATCGCTAATACTTGCGACAATCAATACGTTTTGGTTTTGGTCGTCCAGGACTTTAACAGGTTCTGTGTACGCCTCTTCTGGGTTTATTGAGAATCGTAGTGTATTGGGTGTGATGTCAAGACAGAAGTATCACTTCAGTCATATGGAGATGATGATCACGCAGGGATACAGAACTGGTACTCTAATTGGTTGCAACCATCGGGATAATATGACAAGGTTATGATTATCCGATTAAAGAGACTAGTTGCTTGTGATCTGATATATGTTTCGTAAGGGGCAGACACTATTCCAGCCCCAGGCCTTGCATGTGACATCCGATACTAGATCGCTACGTATACTACGCCTGACATAGTTATATATTCCTTTAAGAATATTTCTGGAGAATTGGGTAGGCACAATTCTTTGCTAGAAGCCAACCATTTCTCGTAAATCGGCAAAAATATAGTACTAGGTACGTACGTGTTCGGATAGTCCGATGATCGGATTTACTGCCAACATATCCAGGGATCTCATAGGTCGCTTCCCGAAGATTCACCGATGACGTATGATTTGAACATAATTAATCTAGGATTAATTGCGGAGAGATTTTATCTGGGATAAAATACTATTTGAAGAGAGAGAATGATTAATTTGGAATTAATCGATAAAATAATATATTCGATATATTAAATGAATTTAGATTTCATAACGGAATTAAAATTAGATTTTAATTCGGGCGAACGAATTAATTTAGAATTAATTCGCGAGCGGCGTGAATAGTACTTTTGCTAGGCATAATTATTTAATTAAATTTGATTTAATTACGTCGCAATAGAAAATTCTATAATTCAGAATTAACGAACCTGAGCCCGGGATGTGTTGCGGGCCCACTCGGATTTTGAATCAAGTGGGGCCCACATGTCACATCACAAGTCACATCACTTGTCACTTTATGCACCTTTTTGGTGGTGGTATTTGGTGAGTTGGTGGTGGCTTGCCTTACACTCAAGTTGATGGAATGATTGACTTATTACCAAATTTTTGGTAAATCATCATTTTGATTTTTGAAATCAAAACAAGTCAACATAACTTCATCTTCCATTCTCTCTCATTCACGCCCACTTTGAGCAAAATTTTTCTCTCCCAATTTTCTTCTTGGCCGAGAGCTTCAAGGAATGAACTAAGGTGATTTTATTGCAAAATCTCCAAGTGCTAGCACACCAAGGAATCATATAAGGTGATAGGGAAACTAATCCCTTGAGCTTGGAATCAACATCAAAGCTTGGAGCTTGGATTCAACTTCAAAGAGGAGATCTTGGAGGACTTCTCAAGAGGCCAAAAGTTTCGTTATCAACACATCCAAAATCATTTCAATGTGAGTTTATTTCCGCTATTCTTCTTTGAGTATTCACATGATTTCTTGCTTAAATTGATCTTTGGACACCTTAGAAACCTAACAGTAGTCCATATGTGATTACCAATCTGTTAAATCTATGGCCATAGTATACTTCAGAAGTGAGTTCCGAATGTTATTTGGAGATTGTTAATAGATACGTCAACGGGATTATTCCTATAGAGATTTGACGTTTATATCTTTATCTCTGAGATAATCCGGATACCTATGACGGAATAATTATACGTATGCAATGACCTCGACCTGTATGATTCAACGAGTTTATCTGTGGTCTTCATAATTTACGGGTGGGTGAATTATGAACACGAAATTAGATTTTATGATGGATATGTCTGAATCTAGAGAGTCTCACGAATGAAATATACCATAGAGCACTAGGGCAACTTGTTGGACAGTTATGACCTATAGCGTCACTATTTGTACAGATCATGGTGTTGTTGTACAAATTAACTATGTGACAAAGGAGATTGCACTCTTATCATTTGTGATATATCACTTAGATGTATAAATGATGAGAGGTCCCTATGATTTGTTCCTGGATGGAGAATGATATGAGACAGTATCAGTCCACGAAGGATAAATCATTAAATATCCCTAGTCAGAGTATTATCGAGATTGGACATCGATAAATACGTAAAAGACAAGTATTGCACTTGTGCGCGTTGTGAGGGCATAACGGCATAGTTCTAATATATTTCGGTATAGGATACTCATGCAAGTGTAATAGGAGGTTGTGTTTCACCGATGTTACGGGAAACAGCTTCGCTCTGGAAAGACCCCCTCGGAATTCCATTGGTAGTATGATTATGTGTCTATGGAAGTCCGAAATCAGGGTAGGTGTATTTGGTCTTAACCTGAGACTTGCACAGCTAATACTTGCGACAATCAATATACTTTGGTTGCGGTCGTCCAGGGCTTTAACCGGTTCTGTGTACGCCAATACTGGGTATATTGAGAATCGTAGTGTGTTGGGTGTGATGTCAAGACGGAAGTATCACTCCAGTCATAGTGGAGATGATGGTCACGTTGGATACGGGACTGGTGCTCTTATATGCTGCAGCTATCGGGATAAAATGACAAGGTCAAGTTTATCCGATTATAGAGACAAGTCACCAGACATCTGACATGTGCTTCGTACGGGGCAGACACAATTCCAGCCCCAGGCCTGGCACGTGATCATCCGATACTGGACAGAAATACGCAATACCACGTATACTACGCCTGATATAGATCCTTTATTCCTGTAAGGATATTTCCAGAGAATTGGGTAGGCATGGCGCTTTGCTAGAGGCCAACCTTGTCTTGTAAATCGGTAAAATGTAGTACGAGGTACTTACGTGTTCGGATAGTCCGACGACCGAATTTACTGCCAACATATCCGGGGATCTCATTGGTCGCTTCCCAAAGATTCACCGATGACATATGACTCGCACTTTAATTAATCTGGGATTAATTCGATGAGAGAGAAAATTAATCTGGGATTAATTTCGGAGATATTTTATCTAGGATAAAATATCAATAAAAGAGAGATAACGATTAATTTGGAATTAATCGGTAAATTAATATATTTGATATATTAAACGAAATTGGATTTCGACGCGGAATTAAAATTGGATTTTAATTCGGGCAAACGAGTTAATTTAGAATTAATTCGTTAGCGACGTGAATAGTGATTATGCTTGGCATGATTATTTAATTAAATTAGATATTAAAGTAATTGAAATATAAAATATCTGAGTTTTTATTTAAATTTGGAAATGATTAAAGTGTAAATGTTTGACTTTTACATTTAAGATAAAAGTTATCAAATTGAATTTGGATTCTTTAATTTGATTAAATGAATTTTCAAATGACCAGATTGCCCCCAATATTTCGGCCAACCTAGTATTTAAAATAAAAAGTTTTGTTTTCTCTTTCATTAGATCCCCTTGGCCGAAACTCATCTCCATAGAAAGCTCCCAAATTTTTCTTGAAGAAACTTGTAGAGAAATTGAAGAAATCAAGAAGAAAGCTTAAGAAAATTAAGAGATTTTGAGGTAATCTTCAATATTATTAAGCTTAGAAAATTTATTTCTTGTTCTTGAGTATCTAGAATTGTTCTAGGGTTTCTTCCTTTCTTAAATTATGGGGCTTTTTGATTTGGATGAAGGATTTGGAAGCTTGATGCATGTGTGAAGTTAGATTGAATAATATTAGTGTAATATTAGTTAAATATTATCATTTGATGACTTATTGTCATTCTAGAGTGTTATGAACACTCTTGTAAAACCTAGAATTTTTCTTGAGTTCTTCATTGGTGGTGGTTTTGTTTGGTGTAAATATTAATATGATTAATATTGAGAAAAATGAATTTAAAGCATGAAAAATGATCATTTTTTCTCCCTAGTCAGACCTGGAAATTCTAGAAATTTGGTGATGAAAAATATGTTATTTAAATGTATTGGATGTGTATTGGGCATCAGAATAATTGCCAGAAATTATTTCGGATTGAAAATACGCGAAAACGGCAAAAAACGGGATTACTAGGTGAGTTTCGGCATACCGGGTGACGGCTGTCCAAACAGTATATTTGTCCCTATTTGGGTAATCCATGAACTGCCAAGTACTATTGGGGCGGAGCTGGACAACCTTCATTTGGTTGGTCGGTTTGGCCAAAAACGCGTTTTATGCTATTTTACGGAAAAATATTTTCGTTAAAATTTCACGATGTTTTTTAAAATTATTTATGTCATTATATGTTATCGGATATAATATGTTTAGGTGAAATATGAATGAATTATTCATATGGGATATTGGATAATTTATTCTGTAAGTTTAAAAATTTTAAAGTTAAGATTTCGCTCGAACCGCGCCTTTCTCTGTGCCTGACCCCTACAGATATGATCCTCATGGGATATACAGACTCTGATTTTCATACAGATATTAATTCTAGGAAATCATCATTTGGATCAATGTTTACCCTAGGTGGTGGGGCCATTGTGTGGAAGAGCATAGTGCTCACTCCACCATGGAGGCTGAATATGTAGCAGCTTGCGAAGCAACTAAGGAAGCAGTCCGGCTCCAGAAGTTCTTAGGAGATCTGGAAGTTTTTCTAGATATGGATAAACCACTCACACTTTATTGCGATAATAGTGATATAATGGCGAATTCCAAAGAACTAAGAAGCCATAAGAGGGGAAATCATATAGAGAGAAAATACCATCTCATGAGGGAGATAATACAAAGAGGAGACGTTACTATCACGAAGATTGCATCTGAAGAAAACTTGGTCGATCCGTTTATAAAGACCTTGTCGGCTAAAGTGTTTGAAGGTCACCAAAATGGACTAGGGTTACGTGACATGTCTCATTTGCTCTAGTGCAAGTGGGAGATTGTTAGGATATATGCCCTAGAGATTCATGTAATGTAAACAGAATTATATTTTATTAAAAAAAATGCATTATTCATTTATCAAAGTGTTTTTTTATCGCATATTATAAATTATCTTGTTTGCCCTAGATTACTCATGTGTCTTCAGATTTAGCGTATGAGTGTCATACATAAGAGGATTTAAGTATGAAGTTAGTCATCTAAAATAGTCCATAGAGAGCAAACAAAGCGGGTACTTTGTTTGCGGTTTATCTATAGCTGCAGTCCATTCTATAATTTTGTGGCAACCTTGATCCGGGATCTTCCATGTAGTGACATGAGATGGAGGGACCTTATATGATGTGATCATATAAGACTGGACCCAAATAGAAATTAGCTTCTTATAATATCCATTAAATAAAGAAATTCATTTCAATATACTAGATGGTCATATATGGATTGATCTGAATCCTGAGTGTACTACGAAATCCTGCATGGCAAGCTATGTCCTTTGATTTATAGAGGTGACGTTGGTGCAGCAATCCCGACCAATAGCTACGTACTTTGGAGACATGGTTTGGTGTGTAGCTGAGTACATTTTACATAGATAGAGAGTTCACTCCTTCTTGCGAGAAGTATATGAGTATCTTCCTTAATGGTTGATTCGGTACTTGAACAATTATAGTGCTCAAGTATTTCTATTACGAATAGAATATTGATATTCATAATGATTATGAATAAATCGTTCATTAGAAAATCAATGGTACTTAAGGTAAAAATAATTAGAGAGGTATAACGGATATTATTACACGGCTCTAATTATGAGATACTCGTGAATGGCTAATCCGTATGTAATGACTATATCGATGGACACCGGCGTGATACGGTTTAAATTATCTATCTGCAGCAACGAGAGTGCATCTTCGGGTTTTTAGTGGAATAACCCAAAGTTAATAATTCAAAATATTTAATTAAGAGTTTAATTAATATTTCGAGCTTATTGGAGCTTAGAACCATAGGTCCATTTGGTCCTCGTACTAGCTCGATATACTGTAGCAGATTTAATATAATTGGATAGTCCGATTATATAATCACATATGTATATATATATTATTAATATGATGAATAATATTATTTTGTCACACTTGAAACTATATATTAATTTTTATATATGGTTTTTATAATTATATGATAATTATTAATTACATGTTATTAAGCTATATTATAAATAATTTAATAAAGAGTTTAGTTTTTGAATTTCCAAAAATAGGTTTTCGGAAACCTTTGATTGGTTTTAGAAGTTGCACATTTTTTAAAAGGTATTAACTCATTTATTTTTGTAACATCTTTTGAAATTGAGTAAAGTTTTGATGTTACAAATGTTTTTCCAAAAATAACATGGGCTGGCCGACACTTATCTCTAAGGGAGGGGAAGGATTTGTTTTTTTTTTTTGGAAATAAAAAACCTAGGTATATAAAGAAAATGAGATTTTCTTTTACCTAAGCTAATTCATTTTAATCCTAGCCACCTTTTCTTGTTCTTAGAATTCTCTCAAGAGTTGAAGAAAGAAAAAAGAAAAATAAGAAAAACCAAAAGCAAAACTTGTGATATAACAGTTTTATCTCTAAAGAGTTTATAGATTAATTTGTGAGTATAGCCATATATTCTGTTGGTAACGAGATATAATACGGAAGGCTATTTGGTGTCGAACAAAATTCATCATCTTCTCATTCTCAATACATCACACGGCAATGAGCAATTTTCTGCTCACTGTCACATAGTATTTTGTGTAACGGGGTTCGATTTGTTTTGTTTTTAATCCAGAAAAATTAGGAATCATTAAGGGGTGTTTTGAGAGAGTTATAGGGCAGTTATTGACTGAAAAATCAGACCTGAAACATATTGGGTGTTTTCGCATAAAGAGGCTGATTTGGGCAGTATGTTGGGCGCGATTTTGGGTCCAAAACAGTCTAGATCTGATCCGTTGTATGGGGCTGTTCCAGGGCTGAAATTTTGTTCAAAACAAAAGTAAAATTTCAGTGAAGCAACAGTCATATTCGGCCAAGTGAAGGGAAGAGCAAAATTTTTTTTCATGTTTGATCTCAGGTGCTTAAGGTGTTTCCGTTGGGCTATGAAATCGGTTTATAAATGAAGCCTTGAAGAATTGGAATGAAGCCTTTAGAGTGAAACCTCAGTAATGAGGACGAACATAAGGCAGCTTCGAGAATAGAGTAGAACCTCATGAATGAGGGTGAACATGAGACAATTCTGGGATTAGGGATGACAGACATCAGAAAGCCCCGAGAATGGGGTAGAGCTTTGAGAATGAAGTAGTGATGATGAACATGAAACAACTTTGAGAATGAAATAGAACCTAAAGAATAAAGACGATTACAGAAAACTCTGAGCATGGGGAAGAACCTCGAGAATGGGTAAAACAGATGGTTCCGATGGAATATGACCTCGGAAATTATGACAAGATAACAGACAGCCCCGAGAATGGGATACAAACCTCAAGAATGGGGACAATACTGCAGATACAAACAAATATTAGACAGAACCGAAGGATAAATTGGGAATGAATCCTCAGAATCGAAGAACTGAATGAATCGAGAGAAATATGAAATGAATCATCAGGAATAAAGCAACCGAGGCAGAGATTGAGACATCTCATAACTGATCGAGTCATCAGGGGACCGAGGGTCCAACCACTTTGACGGCAGAGATCAAGGCATCTCACCATCAAAGGGTCTGAGAACCCACGTAATAATAATCAAACTACAACACAGCCAAGTAAGTCCGGCAAGGCCCGCCAAGTCGTAAAAATGCATGCATGACTTTGATATGTATGTCACTATCACACACTGCACAAGCCTATCAAAGTGAGGGCGATTGTATACACTATATATTTATGCATAGCCTGATGATGAATTTCTTATGGTGACACCCACTAAAAGTTGGGGAAATTACAAAGATAAATGCCA
The DNA here is from genome assembly GCA_019454045.1 of Zanthoxylum bungeanum. Lineage (NCBI taxonomy): Eukaryota > Viridiplantae > Streptophyta > Magnoliopsida > Sapindales > Rutaceae > Zanthoxylum > Zanthoxylum bungeanum. The sequence continues at coordinate 71,154 of SKCR01045830.1, forward strand.
GGAAGGAAAAGAACTCTAAGGAATATAGCAAAAAGTCAACCATATATCACATATGTCTGGTCTACATTTTTTTCTAAACCAGAACATCCGGCTGGATGTATATCTCAAAATATATATCCGCCCGGATATGTCTGGAGCTGTAACTGACACAGCAGATTGACAATTACTGGAGAATGGGATGAGATCTGTCCCCTTCTTCCATTATCAGCTCCTCATATTTTCTATATAAAAAAAAAAAAGGTTGGTTGGTGAATAAAACTGAGAAAACCCTAAAATTCTAAAAGTAATAAGAGTGAAAGAGAGCCACAAAGCCCTTGGAGTTCCCTACCCTCTGGTAAGAATTAAGCAATGACTCAGTATTTAGAAACGTCATTTAGAACCACCAAATAATATAAAGGTACAACCTGAGGGCACCCTATTTTATATTTCTGCATATTTGAGATTCTTTTGTGACACGGTATCTCTGGTCGGACATACATCACGTCCATCCGGACATGCACACACCTCCAGCCGCCTGCATACATGTTAGGCCGTCTCTACTGCCTTCTCTAGTTAATCACATATTTAGTTATTATTTTTACATTGCGATTGTTACCATTAATTTATGCATGTTTATTTGTTTCATCTTAGATGATTATGCCACATGGATTTAGTTCATTTATCTTGTTAATATTAATATGCATGCTATACCGCTTGCTGTGTGATCTTGGAATGATGTCCGGCCAGGCTTATCCTATATCCGGTCAGACATGAATGATATCTGGTTGTATGATCATGTGGTATATAGGATGGAAACCCAAAAGTAAGTTCCATAGCCGATTCTGAATGGATGGTAGTATGGTTTGCACTCGAGATATAATTTTACGTTCCACTGGGAGATGGCCATTTCATTATTGTTACACTTATAATGCATGTTTGTTGTATCTGTTATCATTGGCATGTGTTTCCGTATTTCTGGTTTATGCAGTGTACCCAGCCAGAATTCTAGTAAGTCCGGTTGGACATGTAAATTGAATATTATGTCCGCCCAACATTGAGACATGTCTGGCAAGACCCAAGAAATACATGCCCGGATTTATTCCAATACTATTTCATATCAACTATTATAATAATGTAGAGATAATTTTTCATGTTTTATTTGCTTTGCTTTTATTATTTATGTTTGCGCCATTATATCATATATAAATTTCTTGTGTGATATTGCATTATAAGACGTGAGGATACCTCCTTTAAGCGTAAATATTATACTGGCATCTGTAAGGAACCATTCTGAACCCAAACGGGTTTAAGGTCGGACCTTAAAATGGGTGTAATGTGGCCTTAAATCATTTTCGGTGTCTCATATAGGGCGGTGACTCTATTATTCTCCGGTTAGTCCCCTCGCGGGATTATCCGTACGCTTTACGGGTTGCGAGTCCAACAGTGTAGTGATTGTCGACGTCATAGGCATAGCGATAAACTCTGCTTCACTTCTACACTATCCATGACCTATACCCATCTAACATGACGTGAATTATATCCTGGCTTATACTCGTCCTACACATACATATCATAAACTGAAAGTAGGCACGTAACATTACATATGGACTGCTCAAGATGGAAAGTGTTATAACTTGAATTTACCCCAACGTGCTAGACTGACATGCTCATATAATCTTGTAAAACTTATGATAACATATCATGAACTATTTCCTACGTGTACCACACTATTCATACTTGTTAATCTCATAAACTTCTATAAACCTGTATGATTTAAATTGAATATCTAATGATTTATCTTTATTAGCTTCACTTACGTAAATATAACTAATTCGTATCTACCATAACATGAAATATACCTAACTTGAATTTTCATTACACATGCGTACTATCATCTCGTGTTCCTGAATTGAATATGTTATAATTATACAGCAACTTACAATAATTCTAAACGTGAGTTACTGTAATTTTTTTTACATTACTATTGAGTTCAGTCACTTAGTTTAATACAACATCTATATGTGTGAACCCTAATGTTTTACCCTAATGACTGCAGCAGCTGGTGTCCATCGTCCCCTACGCTCGTCCTCCCCCTGAGTGAGTGAGATCCTACAATACTAAAACTAGGAAAAGTGAGTCATATGCAGACTCAGTTAGTAAGTGGTAAAACATAATGTAAATGAAACTCAGGGTGCATTGTAGACACTGTATTTTTATGCATAGCCCTGATGATGAGTCTCTTACGGGGACACTCATTGAAAATTGGGACATTTTAAGGATGAATGCCATGAAGGCTAATAACTTCATGGAATATAGCCAAAAGCCAGCCGGGAATTACCTATATTCGATCGAATTTATCTCAAATCAGTAAATCCGGTCGGATATGCCTTGAAAATCCTAAATCCGGCTGGACAAAACAAAGCTGTCAGTGAACGAGCAGACTGTCAATTACTGAAGTTAAGAGACTTGATAATGTACGAACATACATACAATTCAAATTTAGTAGTCGGTCGGACATATATCGAGCTGTCAGCACACGTGTAAAATTAAAACAATTGGAATCGTGGGCTTGATTACGTCCGGCCGGAGGTACATCTCAAACCCTATATTCGGTCAGACATAGTTCGAGCTATGTCTGACCTTTTGATTGCCAATCACTCGAGACAGAATTGAGGAAGGGAAATCATGGTCCCCCTTCCATCTTTAGACCCCATATGTTTCACTATAAAATGGTCTAATCCTTTCACAATTGAGGTTAGTTT
>SKCR01045831.1:0-46790 GCA_019454045.1 Zanthoxylum bungeanum
ATTATTTCGTTAATTAATTAAAATTAGTTGGACTAATTCATTGTTATTTTTTCTTGTAACAGTTTGGCTGTACCCATTTTATCGTTAACTAGATAGTTGGACTATCGTAGTTGAGATGGAAAGCAAGGTAAGTGTCCGAGACATCATCATGGGTGACAATGTCTTTAAGGGCACAAACTTCGCTGATTGGGAAATGAACCTGAGGATAGTCATTGGGGCTGAGAGGATGCTATACACTATACAAACACCTCTCCCGCCTAAGCCCACTGACCCACTTGAGCTGGAGTTATGGAAAACTCACAGCAATGATTGTGACACAGCTCAGGCTATTATGTTAGCTTCGATGACTCAGCACTTTCGTCGCTAGAATAGGGACTTGGATCCTTATAATATGATGGCTAGACTGCGAGATCTCCACCGCTCCAACAAGCGGATGGAAAGGTACGAGTTGGTGAAGAAACTCTTCCGCGCCTGAATGACTGAAGGCGCATCAGTTGAGGCCCACGGGGCTCAAATGATCGCCGATATTGATGAGTTGGCCAAAATGGGAATAGTCTTGGAGGCTGAGCTGACCGTAGATTTGATCTTACAGTCACTTCCTGATACTTGGAGACAAATCATAATCAACTATAAGTTGATGGATACGGATGACACTCTTGGAGAGCTGTTATCCATCTTGAAGGAGTCTGAAAAAGAACTCCAAAAAGGGGGCAAGCGCGAAGCGCACTTTGCATCGACCTCTTAGAGGCCAAAGGCTGGGCCCAAAGCTACTGGAGGGGTGAGGAAGAAGAAACATAAGAAAAATGGTAAAACACATTCTCAAGTATCTTAAGAGAACGAGATAATATATGCTTGTGTAGTCCGATAAGGATATGATCCTAAAGGGATATACAGACTCTGATTTTCAAACAGATGTCGATTCTAGGAAATCTACATCTGGATCAGTGTTCACCCTAGGTGGTGGGGCTGTAGTATGGTGGAGTATAAAGCAATCTGGTATTGCTGACAACACCATGGAGGCTGAATATGCAGCAGCTTGTGACGTAGTTAAGGAAGCAGTCTGGCTCCGTAAATTCTTGGGAGATCTGGAAGTTGTTCCAGATATGTATAGACCACTCACACTCTATTGCGATAATAGTGGTGTTGTGGCAAACTCCAAAGAACCAAGAAGCCACAAGAGAGGAAAGCATATAGAGAGGAAATATCATCTCATCTGGGAGATAGTGCACAGAGGAGACGTTACCGTCACAAAGATTGCATCCACAGAGAACCTGGCTGATCCGTTTACAAAGACCTTGCCGGCTAAAGTTTTTGAAGGTCACCTAGATGGTATAGGATTACATGACATGTCCCATTTGCTCTAGTACAAGTGGGAGATTGTTGGAATGTATGCCCTAGAGCTACATGTGATGTAAACGGTTTTATGTGTTTTGAAATAAAATGAAGCATTATTCATTTATCAAATTGTTTGTTAAATTTTCTCATATTATATATCATCTTAAATACCCTAGATTACTTATGTGCCTTCAGACTTAGTGTATGAGTGTCATACACAAGTGGATTTAAGTCTGGAGTTAGTAATCTTAAATAGTCCATAGAGAGCAAACAAAGCGGGTACTTTGTTTGTGGTTTATCTATAGCTGCAGTCCATTCTATATTTGTCTGGTGATCTTGATCTGGATCGTCCATGTAGAGACATTAGATGGAGGCACCTTGTATGATGCGATCATATATGACTGGACCCAGATGGAAATGACATTCTTATAATATACATTAAACTAAGAAAGTCATTCCGATCTACTAGATGGTCATATATGGATTGATCTTAATCCTCAGTGTACTACGAACTCCTATATGGGAGGCCATGTCCTTTGATTTATAAGGTGAGGTTGGTGTAGCAGTCCCGACCAATAGCTACGTATTTTGGGGGCATGGTCTGTTGTGTAGCTGGGAACGTTTTACAAAGACATGGAGTTCACTCCTTCTTACGAGAAATAGAGGAGTATTTTTCTTAAGGGTTGATTCGGTGCTTGAACGATTTGAGCGCTCAAGTCTTTCTATTACGAATAGAAAGATTAAAATTCATAATAGTTATGAATAAATCGTTCATTAGAGAATCAATGGTACTTAAGGTAAAAATAATTAGAGGGGTATAACGGACATTATGACCCGACTCTAATTACGAGATACTCGTGAATGGTCAATTCGTATGTAATGATGATATCGATGGAAACCGACTTGGTTAGGCTTAATATATCATATGCGGCAACGAGAGTGCAACTTTGAGTTTTTAGTGGAATAACCCGGAGTTAATAATTCGGAATATTTAACTAAGAGCTTAATAAATATTTCGAGATTATTGGAGCTCGGAACCGTAGGTCCATTTGGTCCCTGTGCTAGCTCGATTTACTATAGCGGATTTAGTATAATCGGACAGTCCAATTATATACTCACATATGTATAAATATTATTAATATAATTAATAATATTATTTGTCACACTTAGAACTATATATTAAAAGTTAATATATAGTTTTAATAATTATATGATAATTAAACACTTGGCATTTATTTGTATATGATATAATTAAATAAAAAGGTTAATTGTGTAAATTCCAAATTTTGGGTTTTTGGAAACCCTTGGACTTTATTTGGATGTTATATCTCTTTCATTGGCAATTAATCCTTTTATTTTGTAACATATTTTGTATTATGGAAATTAAACATTGATGTTACAAAATTTATCATTCTTTTCTTATTATGGCTGAATTCTTCAAAGCAATAAAGGGAAGAATTTTGATTGTTTTGGAAACAATAAATCATTGGCTTTGGTTTTAGTAGTTACACCTTTTGAAAGGTAATAACTAATTATTTTTGTAACATATAATTATTTTATGGATATTAATATTACATGTTAAAAAATTAATTAATAAAATATAGCCTTGGCCGATTTTCACTTTATGAGGAGGGGAATGATTGTTTTGTTTTGGAAACAATTTAACCTAAGTATATAAAGAAAATTTGATTTTCTTTTTGCTAACTCTCATTCTTGAAAAACCCTAGCCTCCATCTTCTTCTTGATTCACTCTCAATTGTTGAGAAAAGAAAAATAAGAACAAGAACAAAAAATAAGGAAAATAGTTGTGACAAGTTTCTCTAAAGTGTTTAGAGATTTATTTTGTGTGAATCAAGTCCACACTTGTTTCTGTTGGTTGTGAGTTATAGTACATAAGATCTTTTGGTGTCGAACGAACAAATATTAATCTCCTCCATTTATCTTTGATTCACGGCAGTGAGGGTAATTTTCCTCACTGCCGCATCTTGCAATAAAAGGGGTTTCGGGGGTTCGTTTGAATTTGTTTTAATTCGAAATTTTTGGAAACACTTGGGGATATTTTGGGGCTGAGTTGGGACTGTTTATGGAGTGAAAAATCAGATCTAAAACATCACAGTAGGTCACGCAAATAAGGGCTGATTTGGGTGCAGTTCGGGTGCGTAACGAGTCCAAAACAGTCCATTATTTCACTACAGTTCGGGGGCTGTTTGGGGACTATTTTGGTGGCATTCTGGGGCTGAAATCTTGTCCGAAACAGAAACCAAATCTCAGTATAGTTGCTGGATCCATTCGGCTAAAGGAAGGGTAAAGAAGAAAAAATTTTCAAGGTTGATCCGTGTGCCTAAGCCGCTTCCACTGCGCGAGGAAAGTGTTTCCTACAATCACTGCTCAACGCTTAACTTTGAAAATTCACTTTAACTAATTAGGATTGAATCTGGGTCTGGAATTTAATAGAATAGACCTTATTGTATTTAGTTTATGTAAATTTTACGGATATCAATTTCGATTTCAGAAATTCATGTTATAAACCGAAGTTCAGGGGCTGTTCAGAAACAAAACTGGGTGCAGAGGCAGCAGGTCACTCAACTTCAAAAATTTGGTTCGGCCTCATCTTAAGTCTAAAAATTATAAATCTTGGATACATTACTCCCTTATATGTCTAAGTTATCCATAAGTTTACTTATTTCAATTAAGATCTACCAAACTTAAGATATGGTCGAATGTCTTCACCTTAATCACCGGAACAGAACCAGTTCTTCATTACAAATCGGCCATATAATATTGATTATTATATTTGTTGAATCTTAATATGTGTTGTTTACTTATAAATTTACGGTTCGTCAATCGAACATTTAAAATTCTAGTTATAGCCGATAAAACATTGTCTGTCTAGATTTCATTGCAATTACACTCACTGCCTAAGTTACGAATTTCGTCACCCTTCTAACTTTGTTTACTTCGGCTGTTACCACCCGATTCTTCATCATGCAAAACCTAAATTATAATGCACATAAATTGATTAATTTCTTACTCTTATCTAGGCTTAGCATTTCGTCAAACACATAGTGTGCACATTGAGCAAACATCACTATTTGTTTTCCAACACCTATTATTCTATCCGCTACACCTCATCAACCCAAGGCAACTCATTATTTACTCATGCATTAGCATAAATCAGAAATTAGTTTAAAATAACACCTCTTGCTTCCGAGATTAGATACCATAACCAAGACATTTATTTCATCACTCAATATCATCACTAACACCATTACAAGCATTATACATCCATAGAGTAATAATTATCAAAATCAAAGGCTATTATATAGACTTATTCTTACCTCTTCATTATTGATTACTTTGCTGAAATAGTTGCTTTAGAATTTGAATACACCTTCTTTAGCTTGCTTGAGTTAATCTTCATCATTGCCTCTCCACGATTTTGGGACTTCTTTTTGGAAAATTTTATTTTTTCCCTCCCTATTGTGATCACGGCTCCATGGCCAAAATGAAGGGCTTGAGGAGCTTTTAATTTTTCCTTCAAATGTTTGTTATTCTCCAGAAAAATCTAGGGACCTTAAGGATACTCTTCTTAATGGGCTGGAAATTTGAGGGGTATTGGACTTGTTGGGCTTTGTTAATTATTTAAGTGATTTGGGTGATAGATTTGGCTTTAGTCATGTCTTTGATTATTTTATTCTTTTTAAGAGGAATTATGGACCTTTATGTAATAAGCCTATGAGCTCTCACAAGTCCAATTCATCTCTGAAGCTATCTCTAAAGTTTTTATACTTCGAAAAATTTTATATTCAAGTTGTAGTTATATTCAAGTTTCTAGTTGTTACAAAAACACAATTTGAGGTGAGAAAACATAAACATGCTCTGGAATCTATACATGTGCTTGTAAGAACTGTATTTCTTAAAAAAATATATACATGAACTGAAATTACATATGCAATTATCGTGATTAGGACATCTCATTCGCATCGTTATACATAATGGGGTTGGGCCATCGCCAATGTGTACCCTTGCAAATGTTCTAAAACAAAATAATCCACACCAGTATCATGACCTGGGGGCATGAAACCTACTTAGTAAGACCTTACACTACGTAAGTAGGGGAACAAGAACATGAAATAAGCCTATGGGGTGATCAGTATCCCATGAGGAAATATGAGAGATCCTGAGCTCGCTAAACATGATGGAACGGTTCGATACTGATGGTTTGAAAATATTTTATTGTCCTTATACTTCTAAAATATATTTTGAAAACTTAAACTAAAATACATGAAAAATATACACTGTTAACATGTTTATGTGAAAACATAAAACATAGCTTGACACTTGGAAAACATACTATCATCAAATGAAAACATGCAAGTCTGGTACATAAACTGAAAACATGAATTATGAACTTAAAACACTAATACTTGAGTTGCAGATGTGAACATGCAAACAAATATGAAATTTGATGATATGAACATGATCTGAAAATGATATACATGATTTGGAAAAATAAATTATTAACCCAAGAAATATAATTTGCAAACATAAAAAGAAACTGTGTTTGAACATATAGTTTACATTATGAACTTGATAATGTGACAAAGTAGTTCAACAAAAATGCAAATGTGAGAAACATTACGTAACATGAACATATAAGCATGACTTGCAAATGTTAAATGACATACAAACTTGAAAACATAATCTGAAAGAACTGTAGGAACTGTAACAAGAAAACATGATGCAAGAATATGACATGCTTGGTTACCTAAGCTACTTCACTAACACGACAACTCATATTATTGACGTGACATTTTTGAAACATTAAAAATGACATTGAGGATATGATTTGTGTTGGACAATTTGGACCCATAACGTTACTATTTGTACAGATCATGGTGTTGTTGTACAAATTAACTATGTGACAAGGAGATTTCACTCTTATCATTTGTGATTAGATCACCTAGATATATAAATGATAGGAGGTCCCTATGATTTGTTCATGGATTGAGAATGATATGAGACAGTATCAATCCACGAAGGATAAATCATTAAATATCCCTAGTCAGAGCATTATCGAGATTGGACATCGATGAATGCGTAAAAGACTAGTATTACACTTGTGCGCGTTGTGAGGGTACGACGGCATAGTTCTCATATATTTGGGTATAGGATACTCATGCAAGTGTAATAGGAGGTTGTGTTTTACCGATGGTACGGGAAACAGCTTCGCTCTGGATAGACCCCCTCAGAATTCCATTGGTAGTATGACTATGTGTCTATGGAAGTCCGAAATCAGGGTAGGTGTATTTGGTCTTAACCTGAGACTTGCACCGCTAATACTTGCGACAATCAATATACTTTGGTTGTGGTCGTCCAGGCTTTAAGAGGTTCTGTGTACGCCAATGCTGGGTAATTGAGAATCGTAGTGTGTTGGGTGTGATGTCAAGACGGAAGTGTCACTCCAGTCATATGGAGATGATGATCGCGTAGGGATAGAGAACTAGTTCTTTAAAAAGGTTGCAACCGTCAGGATAATATGACTTGGTCATGATTATCCGATAATAAAGAGACTAGTTGCTCGTAATCCGATATATGCTTCGTACGGGGCAGACACTGTACCAGTCCCAGGCCTTGCATGTGATCATCCGATGCTGGATTGAAATACGCAATACTACGTATACTACACCTGATATAGATCCTTTATTCCTGTAAGGATATTTCTAGAGAATTGGGTAGGCATGGCACTTTTCTAGAAGCCAACCTTGTCTTGTAAATCGGTATAAACGTAGTACGAGGTACTTACGTGTTCGGATAGTCCGACGACCGAATTTACTGCCAACATATCCGGGGATCTCATGGGTCTCTTCTCAAAGATTCACCGATGACGTATGACTCACACTTTTATTAATCTGGGATTAATTAGATGAGAGAGAAAATTAATCTGGGATTGATTGCGGAGATATTTTATCGACGCGGAATTAAAATTAGATTTTATTCGGGCGGAATTAAAATTAGATTTTAATTCGGGCGAACGAGTTAATTTAGAATTAATCCGTTAGCGACGTGAATAGTGACTTCGCTAGGCGTAATCATTTAATAGCGTCGCAACGGAAAATTCATTAATTTGGAATTAACGAACCCGAGCCCGGGATTGTTTGCGAGCGCATTCGCATTTCGAATTCTAGTGCGGCACGCAAGTCAAATCAAGCGTCAAATCGCTAGTCGCATCAAGCGTCAAATCATTTGTCACATTGAGTGATATGACTTGACAACTTGAATGATGTGAGTTTATGTTTGAGTGTTGGACACTCAAATGTGTAAGGAATTAAATGAACATATACCAAATTTTGTATATCATTTAAGTCTTTTTGATTTTGGAAATCATTCAACACATAACATTTTTTCAACTCTTTCTTCTCTCTTCTCCAATACTCACTCACGCCCATAGAGGGCAGTTCTTCTTCTGGTTTTCCATGAACTTGGAGGAAGAAAGGGAAGCAAAGTGCTTGGTTTTTGTGGCAAAAATCAAGAGAGCTAGCACTCCAAGAGACATGCGAAGGTGATAGGGAAGTCCACCCATGAGCCGGGAATCGTTTGACGAAGCTTGGAGCTTCGATTCTTGAGCAACAATGGCCGAAAATTTCAGTGAACTGTGATAGTGGACTGCTGATTGCAGTGAGCAGAAATGGAATTTTGTTGCCTCCTGCGTCACTCAACCGATCGATGTGAGTATTCCACGACTTTCTCGATTATATTCACACATGTTCATGCTTGTTTATTGATCCTTGGGACGTTAGTAAACTCCAACAATGGTATCATGAGCAAGGAAAAGCATGAAAACGTTTAGGGCTTAAAATTTGGGTAAACTTGATTTTGAGCATGATTAATGAAATTGGATGAATTAGTATGCTTAAATGTGTTTGAATTGAGGATTGATTAGATCAATTTGTTGAAATTGTGATTGGATAATTGTTTTCCCCAAAATTTTGTGTTGGCCGAATAGGTGCCCTAAAAGTTGTCTTGGTGAATTTTGATTTTTTGATTCATTGGATGAGTTAGAAATCATTTGGGAATGTTGATTTAATGTTTAATTTGATTCAATTGGATTGGATTTGAAATTGGATATAAATCCCCTCCATTGCCGAGAGCATTATAGCATGTTTGGGTTTGATTTTTGATCAAAATGTGTTGGACACTAATTGATATAATTGAGCATGATTAATTAGGCTAATTGGTATTTTGGAAATGTTAATTGGGTAATTAATTGTGTTATGCACTTTAGGTAATTAAATTGGGAATTTGGAATTTGGTAATTAAATTATTTGGGCCTAATTTTGGAAATTGGACTTGTAAAGTTGTTATTGGGCTAAGTGGGCTTGGTAACACTAAGTTAGGTTTAGGCCAAATGGATTGGATCCAATTGGGCCTAAAACCGCATCCATAAAGCCCAAATGCGACTAATGGACCTTTAAAGTTTAATTGGGCCTAATTGGCCTAAATTGATTTCTAGGCTTATGGGGTAATTCCCGGATTGGACTTTGGTTATCGGTTTGACCCGAGTTGACCAAAATTCCACGCCTTAAGAAATTAATTAAAAGCCCATTAGACTTTAATTGAATTGACGTTGGACGTTAATCGGGTTTGAGACCCGTTGCGATTAAATTTGGAATTTAAGTCGTAAAGGTTCGTCAAATAAAGTGTAATATTTAATTTGGAATTAAATAGCGAATTAGAATTGAATGCATATTAAATTGGATTTAATGATGTACTTTAATTTAATTCGAGAATTTGTACTTTGAGTACTTATTCGCAAAAAACGAGTTTGACTCGAACAAAATCAAATCGTTGTTTGAACATTGGATGATCACTAATTATCAGATTAATTAATTTGATTAGATTGATTGATAACATGCTTGTGTGAATACATGGTTGCGATGCATGAATAATGTATATCGGATGGATATTAGATGAGTGGGGCAATTTTAGAAATTGTTGTAATAAATTTGATTTATTAAATTGGACCTGCGTGTCCAGCCTTATTACCTCCTTATTCTTTGTATTCTCTTCTCACCTATTCCGCTCAATGTAAATGAGGTTTCTTTAGAAGTGTAGTGTAACGGCTAGAAGTAATACATGTGCTAGCGGGAGAGAGAAATGGAGAGATTTGATCTAGGATCAATGTGTAAGGTATCCATCTGCATATCATTATTATTTTATCATATGCGCTTTATTATGTGTTTAGAATGCATGTTTAAGGGTGTATGATGATGAGACCTTAACAAAGATAATAAATTGGTTGCCAATTTGCACTCGAAAAACCCTCGCAAAATATTAAGCGTCTTTCCTTCCATTGAGTGATTCTCACTCAAGATCCGAGACTGGCATTGGCTTGTTGGCCAAAGTCAAGGCCTTTGTTCGTCGAGGATGTGTTTGAATCACGAGAGTTTTGTTCCATGTCAGTGTCTTGTCCAAGTTGTGGTTTGTTGGCCAAAGTCAAGACCACTTCTTGTCCATCGACATTGATTATGAAGCTTTCCATGGTCAATGGGTCGCGCTTAACTGGGATCACTAAGTTTGTTGTGCCAAAGCCAAGGCTTAGTTGATTCAGAGGAAAAAGGTTAGGTAATACATTGGATGTATTGACATATATAAGATATATGTTTCGGACTTGGATGTCCCCCTACCGGATCTAGGAATTGGATTGGATCCAATCGATCTTAGAGATCTACCTAGTTAATTATCATACAATTTGTTGGCCAAAGTCAAGATTGTGTGATATTTAACGGGATCCTAGCCCACTAGGAAACACGGTTTCCCGAGTACTCGACAGATGGTTAGAGGCTCGCCGAAAAATAGTGGCAGGCAAGAATTGAATTTGCAATTTTCGTTTAATTACTTGATATACGCGCTTAAACAAATATCATTCATCAAATAAATTAAATGTTAGTTGGACTAATATTTAAATGTTGTTTTTAACAAATAGTTGGACTATATTCAAACTATTCATTTATAGTTTATTTTATAATTGGATTATAGTAATCAATATAATTGATTTTAATCTATTAAATTATAGCTGATTAAATAGTTGGACTATTGTAATCATTATAATAAATAGTACCTAAATCGTTGATTAAATAGTTGGACTATTAAAATCAAGATATAATTGAAAGATTGACATTTGAAACATAATCCTAGGGAAAATGTATTTAAATGGCTTAATTTTCAAATTGGGAATAAATTTCATGATGGTCATCGAAAATAATAAGTTACTTTATTTGATAAAATAACATATTAGGCCTAAGCCCGGAGTTAAGCAAATAGTAGAGCATAATCTTTGGAAGATTTATGTGATGATAACTTAAGTGCTTAATCCATTTAGCTTGTCATAGTAGACTCATTAATTTCTGAATCAGAAGTAAGGATTAGATCCTTAAAGTATGATAATGAAATTGAAGGATCTTCATAAATCTATGCTTAGATTTTAAAAGTACTAAATTGCAATAAATAATTCTTGGAGAATTAATGACTATTCTCAAGGAGATAAAGTCAAAATTTGCAATAAGGCAAGTAGAGCAAGGCGCACCTTACTTCGATATTCTAGAAGGCCAAGGCTTGGCCAAAGGCTTGGCCAAAGGCTTCTGGAGTATTGAAATGGGCAAAGGCAAAATCATTATAATCTTCTAAGAAGATAAATGACATATCCTAAAATGTCTACCTAAATTGTGGCAAACGGGATCGCGGTTACTGCCGTTTGGACAAAGCAGACATGAAGGAATTGAAGAACGAGCAAGGCTCCGACTTCAAATGTGTTTGTCATAAATATATTCACTACTAGTATTAAAATTGGATTTTAGATACTTAGTGTGATATATATATATTGATGTTCATAATCTGTTGTGAGTAGAATACGGACTTCAGTTGAGATTAATCTGCGAATTGGAAACGGGACGAAAGTCGCTGTTTTAACCGTAGATACCTAATTTAGGAACTACCCTTCCGGTTTGTACTTAAATTAGGATATTGTTATAATGTAACTAGTTTGACTAGAAACATTATCTCCATATCAGTGTTTAACCCGCTGCGGGTGAACCTTTATATTCTGGAACATTAAAGTGTTTTATTATATAAAGATGATATTAAGATAAACACATTAGATGTGAATAACAAATTTTTTTATTTTGAATATAAATAAATCTAAAAAATATAACATGACAAACAAATAGCTCAAACTGATTTGATGAGTTGAAACTTTTGTGGCATTGATGTCTGGGACACAATCCAAACAAGAATCGTATATCCACACTTTTGAAGAGTGGGTACTTGGACTATTTTGATTCCAATCAAATAAAGTCTACGAATCTAGTTTATTGGGCAAAGTGCCTAAAACACTATTTACTTGGTAAAAGTGTAAATGCCACCAATCTGTTAGTCCTAGTTCATAGTGAAGCAAGTGGGCCCATGTCTAGCTAGGCTAGAGGTGGAAATGAACATTTCATGACCTTTACGGATGTGGCATCGCGTTATGGTTACGTGTTTCTTTTGAGGAACACAGATCGAAAACTTTTAAGTTTCGACACGAAATATACAAACAGATCGGCTAAAGTATTAAACTGTCTCGGTAAGACCATAATTGAAAATACTTAAGCAATAAGTTTCTAATATACTTAAAAGAGTATAGTATTCTTTCAATGAGGACTCCTCCCGGAACACTTCAAAGTGACAGTGTGTCCGAACAGAGTAACTGAATTTTGTTAGACATGATAAGGTTAATCATGAGTCTCTCTGAGCTACCATTTCCTTCAACGGATAAGCATAAACAGTGCATAACTTATTTTGAATAAGGTTCCATAAAATCTGTTTGACAGATTTCATATTAGATATGAACAGGAAGGAAACCGGGTTTCACATTCCTGAACATTTGGGAATGCTAGGCATATGTTTGGATGATACCAAACTAGAACCCAAATTGGATAAGTGCCAATTGTAGGTTATCCTAGGGATACCAAAGTATAGTACTTATACAACTCTCAAGAGAACAATTAGATTGTTGCTCACCATGCCGTTTTCCTAAAAGGAATACCGATATGCAGTGGTAAGTGGGAGGATAGTAAAGCTCGATGAAAATCGGAGTGATACTGTTCCAGGCACTGAATCCTAATGGAACACAAATAGTTCATCAAGGATGAAACTATACCATTAATCTTCGAATACACAAGAACCGCGTATGTCGGAGAGAGTCAGAAATAACCTGGGGTATGGGTTTCTGATCTCACCTCATAAAGATGTCTATCTTATTGAGGTATACCAACTTACTACTTATGAGGAAGTGATACAAAAGGTATCGACTCCCTATTATGGCAAAGTGCCCTGACATCCGAAATGGATTCCATGTATATCAACAAGTTTGGATACTAGTTGATGTACCGCAAGGCATTGTGCCTATTGGTACTTTACAAGTCTTCAAGGAAGACATACATGGATGGCAACATACCAACGTACTAAGCTGGGCTTGTAGCGGAAAGGTATCGTTATCAACATTGTGTTGATTATGATTTAACCTTTTACCTGTTGCCACGGTAAATCCATTTGGATAATGCTTGCTAATGCTGCATGTTTCATTTATGAAATATGACAGCTTAACGGGAAAATCGCTTTCCTGAAAAGGAAACCTTTCGGAGGATGTTTACAACATCCTGTCGATTTTGTCGTACCAAAACTAGCAAACAAGGTTTACGGTTATTCGATCCATGTTTGGATTGAAGTAAGCATTAGGTTCTTGGAATTATCGTTTTGATGTAAACATAATGGTCTATGATTTAATTCAAAACGAAATGATTCTTGTGTATATAAGAGGGTTAGTGGGAGCGCACTGACAGTGGTCGTCCTATAAAATAATGATAATATGTCATTTCTTGGAAATGATATTTCCCATAATACAATCGGTGAAAGCTTGGCTTTCATGAAAACTCTCCGAGAAACCGTACATTGAAAAAATGTACGCGACCTGGTTTCTAATACGCTTTGAGCATATGAAGTCACAAACAGGCCAATCCAAGTGATAGTCGCTGGATTGATATTAAGAACATCTGTTAGTATCTTAGAGATCTAAGGATGATATCTTAAACTATGGAGAATGAGAACTTGAAGTGACTGGGATCACTACTGCAAGTTTCCTAACCGATTAAACGACTGTAAGTTGCAAACGGTATTATACAGTTTGAATAACGGTACAGTGAGCTGGAAATTATCCAAGCAAGATATTGTTACCGAATAAATAACAAATGCGGGTTATTGCTACAGCTGAGGTAGCAATAGAAACCATCTGGGTCGATAAAAAATCTAATTAGATTAGATATAATTCTGTTAGCAGCTGAGCTAGGCTTGAGCACAGGCTAAAGAATTACTGGTCTCATCAACGATCCAGATACATACTTCGACTATTCATTTGATTCGTTCGGATCATACATCGTGGCGATGTGATGATCGTATAAATCGCATCAGATGATAATCATGCAAATCCACTGACGAAAGTCTTTTCTCAGCAGTTTGAGCCAACCGTACATAGTTCGGGTGTCAGACACTCGAGTGACTGGCTATAGGCCAAGTGGGAGATTGTTGGACAATTATGACCTATAGCATAACTATTTGTACAGATCATGGTGTTGTTGTACAAATGAACTATGTGACAAGGATATTGCACTCTTATCATTTGTGATTAGATCACCTAGATATATAAATGATAGGAGGTCCCTATGATTTGTTCCTGGATTGAGAATGATATGAGACAGTATCAGTCCATGAAGGATAAATCATTAAATATCCCTAGTCAGAGCATTATCGAGATTGGACATCGATGAATGCGTAAAAGACTAGTATTACACTTGTGCGCGTTGTGAGGGCACGATGGCATAGTTCTCATATATTTGGGTATAGGATACTCATGCAAATGTAATAGGATATTGTGTTTTACTGATGGTACGGGAAACAGCTTCGCTCTGGTTAAACCCCATCGGAATTCCATTGGTAGTATGACTATGTGTCTATGGAAGTCCGAAATCAGGGTAGGTGTATTTGGTCTTAACCTGAGACTTGCACCGCTAATACTTGCGACAATCAATATACTTTGGTTGTGGCCATCCAGGGCTTTAACAGGTTCTGTGTACGCCAATGCTGGGTATATTGGGTGTGATGTCAAGACAGAAGTGTCAATCCAGTCATATGGAGATGATGATCACGTAGGGATACAGAACTGGTTCTCTAAAAATGTTGCAACCGTCGGGATAATATGACTTGGTAATGATTATCCGATAATAAAGAGACTAGTTGCTCGTAATCCGATATATGCTTCGTACGGGGCAGACATTGTACCAGCCTCAGGCCATGCATATGATCATCCGATGCTGGATCGAAATACGCAATACTACGTATACTACGCCTGATATAGATCCTTTATTCCTGTAAGGATATTTCTGGAGAATTGGGTAGGCATGGCGCTTTGCTAGAAGCCAACCTTGTCTTGTAAATCGGTATAAACGTAGTACGAGGTACTTACGTGTTCAGATAGTCTGACGACCGAATTGACTGCCAACATATCCGGGGATCTCATGGGTCGCTTCCCAAAGATTCACCAATGACATATGACTCGCACTTTTATTAATCTGGGATTAATTAGATGAGAGAGAAAATTAATCTGGGATTGATTGCAGAGATATTTTATCTAGGATAAAATATTATTTAAAGAGAGAAAACGATTGATTTGGAATTAATCGATTAATTAATATATACGATATATTAAACGAAATTGGATTTCGACGCGGAATTAAAATTAGATTTTAATTCGGGCGAACGAGTTAATTTAGAATTAATTCGTTAGCGACGTGAATAGTGACTTCGCTAGGCGTAATCATTTAATAGCGTCGCAACGAAAAATTAGTTAATTTGGAATTAGCGAACCCGAGCTCGAGATTGTTTGCGAGCGCATTCGCATTTCAAATTCGAGTGCGGCACGCAAGTCAAATCAAGCGTCAAATCGCTAGTCGCATCAAGCGTCAAATCACTTATCACATCGCCACGATGTATGATCCGAACGAATCAGATGAATATCGAAGTATATATCTGAGTTGTTGATGAGACCATTAATTTTATCTTGATTCTAATAGTCCAACTATTTAATCAATGATTTTGGTACTATTTATTATAATGATTACTATAGTCCAACTATTTAATCAACTATAATTAATTAAATCAAATATATTGATTACTATAATCCAATTATATAACCAACTATAAATGAATTATTTGAATACAGTCCAACTGTTAATTAAAACAACAATTTAAATGTTAGTCCAACTAACATTTAATTTATTGACGAATGATATTTTTTGAGCGCGTATGGCAAGTAATTAAACGAATATTGCAAATTCAATTCTTGCCTCCCACTAACCCTCTGTCGAGTACTCGGGAAATCGTGTTTCCTAGCGGGCTAGGATCCCGTTAAATATCCCACAATCTTGACTTTGGCCAACAAATTGTATGATAATTAACTAGGTAGATCTCTAAGATCAATTGGATCCAATCCAATTCCTAGTTCCAATAAGGGGACATCCAAGTCCGAAACATATATCTCATATATGCCAATATATCCAATATATTGCCTAACCTATTTCCTCTGAATCAACTAAGCCTTGGCTTTGGCACAACAAACTTAGTGATCCCAGTTAAGCGTGACCCATTGACAATGGAAAGCTTCGTAATCAATGTCGATGGACAAGAAGTGGTCTTGACTTTGGGCAACAAACCACAACTTGGACAAGACACCAATATGGAACAAAGCTCTCGTGATTCAAACACATCCTCGACGGACAAAGGCCTTGACTTTGGCCAACAAGCCAATGCCAGTCTCGGATCTTGAGTAAGAATCACTCAATGGAAGGAATAACGCTTAATATTTGTAAGAGTTTTTCGCGTGCAAATTGGCAACCAATTTATTATCTTTGTTAATGTCTCATCATCATACACCCTTAAACATGCATTCTAAATACATAATAAAGCGCGTATAATAAAATAATAATGATATGCGGATGGATACTTTACACATTGATCCTAGATCAAATCTCTCCCTTTCTCTCTCCAACTAGCATAAGTATTGCTTCTACCCGTTACACTACACTTCTAAAGAAACCTCATTTACATTGAGTGGAATAGGTGAGAAGAGAATACAAAGAATAAGGAGGTGATAAGGCTGGACACGCAGGTCCAATTAATAAATCAAATTTATTACAACAATTTCTAAAATTGCCCCACCCAACTAATATCCATCTGATATACATTATTCATGCATCGCAACCATGTATTCACACAAGCATGTTATCAATCAATCTAATCAAATTAATTAATCTGATAATTAGTGACCATCCAATGTTCAAACAACGATTTGATTTTACGTGAGTCAAACTCGTTTTACGAATAAGTACTCAAAGTACGAATTCTTGAATTAAATTAAACAACACAATTAAATTCAATTCAATTTGTATTTAATACTAATTCGCTATTTAATTCCAAATTAAATACTACACTTTATTAATAAACCTTTACGATTTAAATTCCAAATTTAATCGCTACGGGTCTCAAAGCCCGATTAACGTCCAACATCAATTTAATTAAAGTCCAATGGGCTTTTAATTAATTTCTTAAGGCGTGGACTTTTGGTCAACTCGGGTCGAACCCAATAACCAAAGTCCAATCCGGGAGTTACCCCATAAGCCCATAAATCAATTTAGGCCCAATTAAACTTTAAAGGTCCATTAGTCGCATGTGGGCTTTATGGAAGCGGTTTTGGGCCTAATTGGATCCAACCAATTTTGCCTAAACCTAACTTAGTACAACCAAGCCCAATTACAACATTCAAAGTCCAATTTCCAAAATTAGGCCCAAATAATTAAATTACCAAATTCCAAATTCCCAATTTAATTACCTAAAGTGTATAGCATTATTAATCACCCAAATCAATATTTCCAAAACATCAAATTAGCCTAATTAATCATGCTTAATTACATCAATTAGTGTCCAACACATTTTGATCAAAAATCAAACCCATACATGCTTAAAAGCTCTCGGCAATGGGGACTAATTTTATGTCCGATTCGTTTTCAATCCAATTAAATTCACAATCGACATTAATAAACATACCCAATTAATTCCAACTCATCCAATGAATCAAAAAATCAAAAATCACCAAGAATTAGGGCTATGTTCAATTCGGCCAAGCCATCCAATTGGGGAAAAAATGTTAGACATTATGACCCATAGCGTCACTGTTTTGTAAATGATATTGTATTATTGTACAAAATTAACTATGTGATAATGAAATTGCCTTTTTCCGTTTTGTAAAATTATTTACTTTGATATATTAATGGCAAAAGTCCATATGATTAGTTCTGTATTGAGATGATATGAGACAGTATCAATACAAAAAGGTTTAATCATTAAATATCTCTAGTCGGAGTATTATCGAGATCGGACATCGATAATGCGGAATAGACTACACTACAAGAAATAACATCTTTAGTGGCGAAATTTTAGTGGCGAATTTTATTTCGCCACTAAAAGACTACTTTTAGTGGCGAAATGTAATTTCGCACTAAAAAAAACTTTTAGTGGCGAAATATATTTCGCCACTAATTCTTCACTTTTAGTTGCGAAATATAATTGCGCCACTAAAATGAAGAATTAGTGGCGAAATATTGAAATTTAGTGGCGAAATATTTTCCCCACCCAAAAAATTTGGCGCCCCTTTCACGTTTTCTACAGCTCCCAAAATAAATTTTTTATTTACAAAACAAAAATCCTCAAAATCAATCTTTACCCACCAAAATCACAAAATCCACCAAAATCCCTAGGCATTTCTTCAAACATCCACCAAAATCCCACCCCTCAGCATCAAACGAAACCCACCAGCACTTCTTCGAAAATCCTCAGCACAAGGTCACTTCGGAAAGCAGAGCAGTAGTGGACCGATCTTGAGAGGTATGGTGATATACTTCTAATCTTCTTCATCAAAATCACTTCTTCTCAAGCTATTTATTAGGTGGCAAAATATTTATTTCCCATTATTATTCAATGATTTTGAAATCTCTCAATAAGAAACAGGAAAGCTGCGCGATATATCAAGCGCAGGTAATTAACTAATTTTCTCTGGTTATCTTCTCTTTTCATTTCTATGGGTTTCTAGGTTTTGGGTTTTTTGAAAATGAAAACAGAAAGAGAAGAAATAAGGTCAGGTTGAAAGAAGAAAAGAAGACCCAAAAGATAACATTTTTAGTAAGAGGAAGACGATTCTGCTTGTGGGTATTTCAGTTATTCCACTGTTTAACTTCAGAGTCAGAGCTCTTGATGATTTAGCGCCAAGTGAGTTCTGTGTTTCTTTGGGTTTCTAGTTTTTGTATTCTTTACGTTTTTGCTATAATGTTAGGAGTAATTGCATTTTGAGAAATTAATTTGCTTCTGGGTTGCTAATTTAGAATTTTTGTCATTGCTTCATGTATGTGTGTGCAAGTTTTGTTTTTGGTTTGGGTTTCTGTTATTAAACTATTGTATTGCACTGTTTTTAGTTCATGAATTTTTTTTTTTTGGCAATTATCCTTTTTTTTTTCAGGTTTGGTTTCTGTTAAATCTTCTTCCTTTTCAGCTGGGTATGTTTGTTTTGTATGGAGAAATGATTATTTTTTTTTACTTGGTTCTTGTATTTAAGAGTTAGTTGTGTTGAGCTCCTACATGTGAAATTATGATTTCATGGATTGTTGGATTAGAGAGATTCTACAATTATGCCATTTCGGGGTCTAAAGTTCTGAATTTTAATGGATGGGTTTCTGCTGCTGCAGAAACCCAGAAACTGGGTTTCTGCATGCTGCAGTGGGTTTCTGCTTACTGCAGATTTCTCTCAGTTTCTGGGTTTCTATATTTCTGTAAAATGGATTGAATTTTCTATATTTCTGAGAACTGAATTTTTATTTTCCTCACGTGTTATTTTTATTGCTGCAGCATATTAGTGAAGTGAATTCTTCCAATCGGAAAAAACAAAAGATGATTGCTTGCGTGGGTACCAAGTCTATTGCAAGAATTGCGCACGAAATGGTAAAATTTTATTTTCAATTGGTGTGTTATTTCATTTCTTTTATTGATAGTTTTTATTGTATTTTACATTATCTTATCTAACTTATAGAGAAGCACGACGAGTACCCTAGAAAACATTACAGAACCAACGGAGTATCTTAGACTTTTTGCCAAAGAAAGAAAGAAAAAGGATGGCAGTTGGGTAGATAAAGAGGCTGAAGAAGCTTATCAAAAGTTGTGGGAATTGCATGAAACGCAATTGCAATGCAATGAAGTTGACACACTTACAACCCAAGAGGCTTTCACAATTGTTCTTGGGCATAGATCAGGATACCAAAGAGGTATGGGAGAAGGCCCTCTCCCTTTCAAAAGTGTAAATCATGGAGGGCAACAAAATCATCATAGTGTGATGAATGAAGAGATAAATACTCGAATTCAATCTGAGGTTGAGGAGAAAATGACTAACTTTTGTCTAAAAAAAGAGGTTGAACTTCGAGTTACACTTAGTGCAGAGATAGAGGCCAAGTTGCGTAAGGAGCTACGCATTGAAATGAAGAAAGAGTTGCAACGGTTGGTGAAAGAAGAGTTAGCCTCTTCGCGGGAGAGTCATCATCCACCAGTAAGTAGTAAGATATTTATACAAAGCTATTTCTATATTCTTGTGTTTTATCAAACAATATTTTTATTTTATCAATATGGTTGGTTACCCTCTGGTTCATCTTCCTGTGTTTTGCTATTTCTATATTCTTGTGTTTTGATATATTTTCTTAATAAATTTATAGTCTGGTTCATCTTGTTCAAAGCCTGTTGATGAGAAGAAATCAGTCCCAAATGATTTTGGTCCAACTCAATGTGATATTGTAAGTTATGTTTTGATTAACAAAATGGCGAAAAATTCTTTAAAACATATTTGATTATCATATTTATTGGTCATATTTGTAGGAGTTGTACACTTGCAAGATATGTAATATTGCGGTGAATGGCGCACAAGAATATATGTCTCATATGCGTGGAGAGCGACGTGAGTAACATGCACTTGTTTTTTAATTAAATATATTTGTGATGCCTATAACACTATAATTATGGAATTTACATTTATATTATACAGATCAAAAGATTTTGAATGAAGCAGTTGGAGGATCAACTCCAACGACAACTTTGCAGGGAAAAGTGAGTTAGATATCAAATTTTAAGATTGCAAAGTAAAATAGTTTGGTTGTAATTTTTTTTTTCTTAACTTAACCTCAGGATGGTGAAGATAGGAAGAAAAGGCTGAAATCACAACGAATCCGTTTCAAATGATATATTTCGATAATAGTTATGTGACTTTTGTTTCATATATATTTCATAAATATCAGGTAATTTGAAACACTGTTTCAAAATCAACTTAAGTTGATTTTAATTTTATTTCTTTCATTTTTCCCAAGTCTTCAGTTTTAATATTTTTTTACATATAATTGGTTTTTATTTATCTATTGATATGAGATTAATATATGCTGATATAATTATTTTCATACAAATGCAGGTAACTATTATGTTGGTTCAAAAAGTAGTGGACAAATGAAAAGCTAGTTCGTTCGATAAATGGTTTCGTTTCACCATATGTTTAAAGTCTTTTTTGTAGTTTGAAAATAGAATGTAAATTTAGATGTGAGACGAAACCAATAACTTTTGAATTGTAAATTAAAATTAGTTGATCATTTGTCTGTTTTAATGTAAGAACATAATATATTTTTTTGCTTGTAAATACAAATATTCTATTTTATATATAATAATGTATTAAAATTTATATTTTAAATCATTTTACAATACAAAATATCATTTCGCCACTAAAAGTATAAGATTTTTGCCACTGAAAGTCTATTTTACGCCACTGAAATTGACTTTTAGTGGCGAAAATTTCGCCTCTAAAAGTCTATAATTTTCGCCATTATCATCAGACTTTTAGTGGCGAAAATGTAGTTCGCCACTAAAAACAGACTTTTAGTGGCGAAAATTTCGCCACTAAAAGTCTATAACTTTCGCAATTAACATCAGACTTTTAGTGGCGAAAATTTAATTTGCCACTAAAAAACAGACTTTTAGTGGCGAAAATTTCGCCACTAAAGGTCTATAATTTTCGCCACTAACATCTGACTTTTAGTGGCGAAAATTTAATTTGCCACTAAAAACAGACTTTTAGTGGCGAATGTTTTCGCCACTAAAAATCAAAAAATTTCGCCACTAATACATACTTTTAGTGGCGAAATTTATTTCGCCACTAAAGGCTTTTGTGTCGCACTTTTAGTGACGAATTAGTGGCGAAATATAATTTCGCCACTAATTGTTTTAGTAGCGAAATTTCAGCTTTTAGTGGCGAAATTTTTCGCCACTTAAAGTCAATTTTGTTGTAGTGCTAGTATTGCACTTGTGCGAGTTGTGATGGCACAACGGCATAGTTCTCATATATTTAAGTATTGGATACTTATGCAAGTGCGATAGGAGGTTGTGTTTTACCGATGGTACGGAAAACAGCTTCGCTCTGGATAGACCCCGCGGAATCCCATTGGTAGTATGTCTGCGTGTCTATGGGAGGCCGCATCAGGGTAGGTGTATATGGTCTTAATCTGAGACTTGCATCGCTAGTACTTGCGACAATCGGTAAACTTTGGTTTTGGTGGTTCGGGGCTTTAACCGGTTCTGTGTACACCTCTTCTGGGTTTATCGAGAATCGTAGTGTACTGGATGTGATGTCAAGATGGAAGTATCACTTCAGACATATGGAGATGATGATCACGCAGGATACAAACTAGTACTCTATAAAAGGTTGCAACCGTCGGGACAATATGACCAGGTCAGGATTGTCCGATTTAAAGAGACTAGTTGTTTGATGTCCGATATATGTTTCGTACGGGGCAGACACATTTCCAGCCCCAGGCCTAACATGTGATCATCCGATACTGGATCGATGTACGCGATACTACGGTATACTACGCTTGATAAAGATCAAATATTCCAGTAAGAATATTTCTGGAGAATTGGGTAGGCATGGCGCTTTGCTAGAAGCCAACCTTGTCTTGTAAATCGGTAAAAACGTAGTACGAGGTACGTACGTGTTCGGATTATCCGACGACCGTATTTACTGCCAACATATCCGGAGATCTCTTGGGTCGCTTCCTGAAGATTCACCTATGATGTTTGATTCGAACTTTATTAATCTTGGATTAATTACGGAGAAACTTTATCTTGGATAAAATGCCTTATTAGGAGAGAGAGAGAGATCGATTAATTTGGAATTAATCGATAAAATAATATATTCGATATATTATTAAACGAAATTAGATTTCGACGCGGAATTAAAATCGGATTTTAATTCGGGCAAACGAATTAATTTGGAATTAATTCGTTAGCGATCTGAATAATAATTCCGCTAGGCGTAATTATTTAATTCTCGTCGCGACGGAAATTCGTTAATTCGGAATTAGCGAATTTGGGCCCGAAAGTGTTTGCGGACACATTCATATTTTGAAACGGGTGGAATCCGCAAATCACATCGCGATATCTCATTACTTGACACGAATAGATGATGGATGTATCTAGTCACCTTTATGGGATGATACATTGTCTCTATTCTCAATGTGAGATAATGATGGCATATGATGAATTTTCCTTTGGAGGGAAAACCTTTCACGGTTTTTGAAGGGTTTTTTAATTAAAAATTCATTTTGGTATTTGATATCTTATCATTGCTTTTCATTTGGCCTCTCACGGTTTTGGAAACTAAAGGAGAAAGAAAATTGAAAAGTCTAACACTCCCTCTTCCTCTCCTTTGCTCACGCCGTGAGCTTCAAACCAAAGGCAGAAAAATTGTTTTTCATTTCTCCATTTTGCTAGCACAACAAGGGATCAAAGGAGGTGATAGGGAAACATCCTTGGAGCTTGGAGTACTAGAAGATTTGAAGCTTCTCACACTGTTGTTCTTGGCCGAAAACAGCCCAAAGACTTGAAGCTTCTCTCATTCTTGTTCTTGGCCGCAAAACACCCACCTTGGAGGCTCAAGGATCCTCTTCACCATTTTCGTCACAAAGCTTTGTAAGTATGATTCCGCCATGCTTCAAGCTTTGCATGTATGTTATTTGTATTTCTATGGCTTAATCTTTCTTTGGGACTAATTATAGAAACCAACAATGGTATCATGGAGCCATGTTTAAGCATGAAATACTTTAGGGTTAATTTGGGGAAAATTGATTGAAGCATGTTCTTGTGAAATTGGATGCTATAGTATGCTTATATGTATGTTATATGATATATTACATGATCAATTTTAAGAAAAATGCATTGGATGATTTTTCCCCAAAGATGTTGCTTTGGCCGAATGTGAGGTACTTCCACTGAGTTGAATTTTTTGCATGCACAAGTTCATTAGATGATTTGAGTATGCTGAAATGTATGTAATATGATATTATACATGATCAATTTTGAGAAAAATGCATTGGATAATTTTTCCCCAAAATTGATGCTTTGGCCGAATGTGTAGGTCATTCCAATGGATTGGATTTTTCATGCACAAGTTCATTAGATGACTTAAGCATGATTATATGTATGATATTTGATGTAATACATGATCAATTTTGAGAAAAATGCATTGGATGATTTTTTCCCCAAAATTGTTGCTTTGACCGAAAATGGAGGTCATTTCACTTAATTGGATTTTTTGCTTTCAAGTTCATTTGATGACTTAAAAATAAACGTGTAATAGATTAGTGATTCAATTGGATTGAAAAACAAATCGAACCGCAAAAATCCCTCTTGGCCGAATACAACATGACATGTTAAAGGACTTGATTTTTTGTTCAAATAAATGTTAGACAAGTGTTTTGAACAATTGATGATTAATAAATTAAATTGGTGTTTTTGAAATATTTGGTTTAATGAATTAATCATGCAATTACACTTTAATTAATTGAATTTTAAAATTTGGAATATTAAAATTTAATTAATGGGCTTTTATGTTTAATTGGACCTTATGGGCTTGAAATTGATTTTATGGCACTTAAGGGTGATTCCTTATTTGGGCTTGGTAATTGGGTTTGACCCACATTGACCAAAGCCCAAGCCTTGATAAATCAATTGAAAGCCCATCGGACTTTAATTAAACACACATTGGATGTTAGTTGGGCTTGGAGACCCAATTTGATAAGATTTAGAATCTAATCTCACTACAAGAATTATGGCTTTTAGCGTCCAAATATTTAGCGTCGAAACAATGTTCGACGCTAAAAGTTAGTTTTAGCGTCGAATATTAGTTTCGACGCTATATGTCATATTTTTAGCGACGGAATAAAAATTCGACGCAGAATATTAATTTTTTAGCGTCGAAATATAGTTTCGACGCTAAAAACAGAACTTTAGCGTCGAAAAATATTCGACGCTGAATAATTATATTATTGCAATAATTTT
The DNA here is from genome assembly GCA_019454045.1 of Zanthoxylum bungeanum. Classification (NCBI taxonomy): domain Eukaryota; kingdom Viridiplantae; phylum Streptophyta; class Magnoliopsida; order Sapindales; family Rutaceae; genus Zanthoxylum; species Zanthoxylum bungeanum. Next base: position 24,889 of record SKCR01045831.1, read on the forward strand.
TGGTGCCAAATATTGCACTCTTAGCGTCGAAACACGGAGTCGACGCCAAAACTAACTTTTAGCGTCGAACATATATCGTCGCTAAAGGTGTTTGAAGTTTCCACCGGTAAATCCTTGACTCTTTCGCGTCTAATTTACATTCGACGCTAAAAAGGAACAATTAGAGTCGAATGTGAATAATCGACGCAAAAAATAATACTTTTAGCGTCGAATATTTTTCGACGCTAAAGAGTTATGAACTTCCACCGACAGTCCTTGATTCTTTCGCGTCTAAATTTAATTCGACGCTATATGATTGATATTTAGCGTCGACAAAACAGTGTCGACGCTAAAAACGTATATAATTAGCGTCGATTATGATATTCGACGCCAAAAATAATACTTTTAAGCGTCGAATATTTGTTCGACGCTAAAGAGTTATGAAGCTTCCACCGACAGAACTTGAGTCTTTCGCGTCTAAATTTAATCCGACGCTAATTTTTTATATTTAGCGTCGAAAAAACGTTTTGCGCGACGCTAAAAATGGAACATTTAGCGTCGAAAGAACCTTTTCGACGCTAAAAACGGAAACAATTGGCGTCGAAATACTTAATGCGACGCTAAAGATATATTAAAAAACAGAAGGTCGACACCCCTTCTCCCCCCTCTGTTTTTTCTTCATTCTCTTCTCTTCGTAAAACCTCTGAAATCTGAGAATTTCTCCTCTACAGCCTCACATCTCTCCTAAAAATTTTCAATAAAATTGTAATCATTTCCAAAAAGGTAAATCTTCTTTCATATTTCTTTATTATTTTCAATTTTTATGATTATATATGTTGTTTATATGCTGTTTGTTAGTGATTTATGATTCATATATGTAGAGTAAGTATATTAATTAACAAAATAGAATTTTTCTGTAAACTATTTAATTAATTTATCAACCAATATATATATATAATATATATATATATATATGCTTAAATTAAGTATTACTGAATTAGTAATGTTGATTCCAATGTAAAATGATATCTAATAATTATATTATTATATTTAGGTATTCTGCTGAAATGGATAGAAATTGGATGAGCTCTCTGGATAGATTGAGTGTTGAATATCGTAATGGAGTGTCTGAGTTTATGGAAGTCGCAAAACACACATTGATGCAGAAGGTCGTGTTCGTTGTCCATGTGCAAATTGTTTGAATAGGAAAAGGAAGCGGTTAGATGAAGTTCATAATCATTTATACATGCCAGGAATATCACCCACTTACCGTACGTGGATTTATCACGGTGAGCAGTATCATTCTCAGTCACGGTTTTTTGATGTCGGCGAAGGGAGCAGTAATTACAATCAACCTGCAAACGATGATATCGCCGATATTTTGCATGACTTACAAGGTCCACAACTTGGTCATAGTGTTAGTGGCGACATGCCAGTGTTTAAGTGGAAATGATCAAAATTTATTTAGTGAACTACTTGATGAAGCAAAAAAAATTCCATTCGAAGGTGCTGGAATGTCGATCTTGAATTTCGTTGTGAAATTATTACACATTAAAGTGATCAACAGAATGACCAACAAAAGTATCGATATGATGTTAGAGTTACTGGCCCAAATGTTACCGGTTGGAAGCGAATTGCCTAAGTCGTACTACGAGGCAAAGAAAATGCTGCGTGATCTGGGAATGGGGTATGAATCCATTCATGCTTGTAAGTTTGATTGTGTATTATTTCGTGCCGAGTATGAATCACTTGAACATTGTCCGATATGTGGTGAAAGTCGGTACAAAGTCCGTGGTATGGGGAAGAAAGTGCCTCAAAAGATATTGCGATATTTCCCTTTAACGCCCAGGCTGCAGAGATTGTTCATGTCACGACACACAGCGACTGATATGATGTGGCATCATGAAAAGAGGATCGGTGCGGAGGGCATACTTAGACATCCTGCGGACGGAACCGAATGGAAGGAATTTGATGACATGTACCCCCGTTTCGCTGAGGACCCCCGTAATGTCAGGTTAGGTCTTGCCTCTGATGGTTTTAACCCATTTGGGAATATGTACAACTCTTATAGTATCTGGCCCGTTATTGTCATTCCATATAACTTACCTCCATGGAAATGTATGAAGGATCCGTTCATGTTTATGTCATTGCTTATCCCTGGTCCACGTTCACCTGGTAAAGATATAAATATTTACTTGAGACCATTGATCGAGGAGTTACAAACATTATGGAATGTGGGTGTGCATACCTATGATGCAGCTTCAGAGCAGTATTTTCAGATGCATGCCGCATTATTATGGACCATTAATGATTTTCCAGCCTATGGTTCATTATCTGGATGGAGCACTAAGGGATACATGGCATGTCCAGTTTGTGTGGATCATACACCTTCGCAACGATTACGGAATAAAATCGGATACACGGGGCACAGGAGATTTCTTGAGTCGAGTCATCCTTGGCGGAGGAGTAAATTATTTAACGGGCAACATGAACCTCAGAGTAAGCCCAGTCGATTGTCTGCATTTGACATACTTTGCCAACATCAACAGCTCAAAGACAGCACACCAGGTAAACATCCTAATAATAGAGATAAAAATCGAAAACGGTTACCTGAAGAGTTGAATTGGACAGGAAAAAGTATTTTCTTTGAGTTAGAATATTGGGGGACTCTGAGTTTGCGACATAATTTGGATGTAATGCATATAGAGAAAAATATTTGTGAGAGTTTAGTGGGTACACTATTCAATATTCCGGGTAAGACAAAAGACACTGTAAATGCTAGATTGGACCTACAAGATCTTAGAATTCGCAGTGAATTGCATTTACAAGACTCATCTCGAGGTTTTATTAAGCCTCCTGCTAGTTATGTGCTCAATCAATCGGAGAGAAATCATTCTGTGATTGGCTGAAAATGGTTAAATTCCCTGATAATTATGCATCCAATATTGGGCGTTGGGTCAGAGATGATACAATAACGGGATTAAAGAGTCACGATTGTCATGTGCTGCTCGAGATTCTCCTTCCTGTTGGCATTCGACCTTATCTCCCCCCGAATGTATGCGACGCCGTACTTGATCTATGTGGCTTCTTTAAACAATTGTGTCAGAGGACATTAAGCACATCTGTTATTGACGACCTTGAGCGAGGAATCGTGATAATCCTATGCAAGCTGGAGCGAATTTTGCCACCCCGCTTTCTTTGATGTCATGGTACATCTGGCTGTGCATTTACCGGATGAAGCTAGAAAGGGAGGTCATGTCCATTACAGATGGATGTATCCCATTGAGAGGTACTATATTTATATATATATATATACAGTTTTATATAAGAAAATTTGTAACCGTTTTTTTTTGCATATAATTTAGTGTTAATGCAAACTTGTTGTCATATCTGCAGAGCTTTGGGAGATTACAAACAATATGTCAAAAACAAGGCACGACCTGAAGGTTCAATAGCTGAAGCTGTTTAATAAATGAAGCAATAACATTTTGTTCGATGTACATGCAGAATATTGAAACTCATTTCAATCGTCGGCCACGAAACTATGATGGAGATGCAAGTAATAGCCAAGAGATCACAGTGTTCCGTCAAAATTACAGACCATTTGGGGCAGTAGGTGTCAAATTACTAACCCGTCAGGAAGTTCAACGTGCGCATTGGTTTATATTGAGTAATTGTGATGAAGTGCAACAACGTATTTAACGTAAGTTCTTCTGGTGCATCATTACTGATTTTTTTCCATACATTAACCGTGATAATTTATTGTAGGCAACATCTAACAATGCTACAAATTGCTGGTGACCATAATGTTGATGAAACCCACAAAAAAGAATTTCCTAAATGGTTTGAGACAACTGTAAGTTATAATATTTTATATTTATTTTGATCCTAACATTAGACATTTCAGTTTGTTATATTAACACATATATTTCATTGTCAGATTATTAATCAAGTGGAAAATGGTCAATTGGACTCGCAATCCTCGTTGGTTTCTTTGGCTTATGGGCCTCAAATGCAGGCGTATGAGTACAGTGGATGTATTGTCAACGGAGTTAGATTTCATACCGAACAGCGAGATGTTAATCATGTGACTCAAAATTCTGGAATTGTAGTCCAAGGAGAACACGGCTCAGATGTAATTGACTTCTACTACGGCGTATTGCAATCGGTCATTGAGTTCATATATCGACCCAGACGACATACTGTGCTATTCCAATGTAAGTGGTTTGACACTAATGCCAGAAAGAGGAGAATTCAAGTTAGTAATCATCTCACGTCAATTAATGTTCAACGTTGTTGGTACAAGAATGATCCATACATTTTTTGTACGCAAGCACGTTCAGTGATATATATACCTGATCCTAAGTTAGGAACTGGATGGATGGTGGTAGAAAAGTTACAACATAGGGCCATTTGGGACACGCAGGAGAAAGATAGAGTTGACATATCAGATGAAACACAAGAAGTCTCCGGCAATTTTGAAGTTCCTGAACAGATATTTGTTGGACCAACTGTCAACGTTCCTGAAAATATAACATTAACTCGATCTAGTACAGACGTTGAGCTAATTCCTCATTCTGAAGTGAGCGTTGAAGTAGCAAGTGAAGAACAATTTGACACTGAAGATGACTTCGATTCCAGTCACGAATCCTCAAATACCGACGATAATAGTGATTAATTATGAAGTTACAGTATTTTGTGATGGATGAATAATTTTATGGATTAATGTATGGTTGTTGATTTTAATTACTCTTTAGATATTGTTGAAATATTAACGTAATGATTAATAGTATAACTATGTTATGAATGAGTTATTTGCTTCTGAGCCGAGGAAGAAGAGAAGCACTGGTTGCAGGGATGTAAAGGACATTTAGCGTCGAAGTAATCGACGCTATATGTCAATTACTTCGACGCTAATGGTTAGGCGGGTTATTGAAAAATTTGGGTTTTTTCCGGGAAATTTAATTTTTATATAGCGTCGAAATACTTTATTCGACGCTATATGTCTTACATTTAGCGTCGACATACAATTTGCGACGCTATATACCTTTAATTTAGCGTCGAATACAATATTTCGACGCTATATGTCTCTACTTTCGCGTCGAATATAGTATGTCGACGCTAATTAAAAATTAAATTTCCCGGAAAAAAAACCCTAATTTTTCAATAACCCGCCTAACAAATAGCGTCGACATACAATTTGCGACGCTATATATCTTTAATTTAGCGTCGAATACAATATTTCGACGCTATATGTCTCTACTTTAGCGTCAATATAGTATGTCGACGCTAATTAAAAATTAAATTTCCCGGAAAAAAACCCTAATTTTTCAATAACCCGCCTAACAAATAGCGTCGACTACTGCGACGCTAAAAGTCAATTATTTCGACGCTAAATGTTTTTTAAATCCCTAAAACCAGTGCCTCCTTCTTCCTCGGCTCAGAAGCAAAAACTCATTTCTCATTCTCCAACAGTGACGAACGAAGGAAATCAACAGGTAAGTCTCCTTTGTTGATTTAAAATTGTTTATGAGGATGACTTTGATGAATTTGATTTTTTTTGAGGATGAGTTTGATGATATTATTGATGAAATTGATGATGATGATGATGATGATGATGATCAAAGATGATGATGATGATGATGATGATGATGATGATGATGATGATGATGATGATCAAAGATGAAGAGGATTCTGGGCAAGAACAGCAGCATTTGCTGCTGTTCTTGCCCAGAACAGCAGCAATTGCTGCTGTTCTTGCCCAAGAACAGCAGCAATTGCTGCTGTTCGTCTTCAAAATCATCATCATCTTTGGTTAATATTTATATAATGTTAAGTTTGAATTTGTGCCCTCTTTGGTTAATTATAACTGTTTGATACGGACCAATTCCAGTGAGCTCACGTTCGTGTTGCGTTCTCAAACGCGTTCGAACGGACCAATTCCAGTGAGCTCACGTTTGTATGGCGTTCTCAAACGCGTTCGAACGGACCAACATCGTGCCGAACATTCTGAGGTAAATATATCCTAACGTAAAATTTAACAGTTAATTGTTTTTACTATCTGGAATAATATTGAATTTATTTTATGTTTATAACAGAGTAGCACATGTGAGGTGCAATCATTTCCAGATTTTTTCCGTGTGACGCATTACAATGACAAGAATAATGGATAAATGAAGAAGCCGAACGCTGCTATGTAAGTTTCAGTTTTTAAAATAAAATAATTAATATTATATATGTTAAATTTTTTTCTCAAATTCTAATATTAACTTATTTTTTGAAACAGAACGAAATGATGGAACTCCAACATCAAACTCAGGAGACAGGGACCGACCCCATACCAGATGAACAGCTGTCGCAATTGGTTTTCAAGAATCAGACAGCTTACAACGTTGTCTTGGCACTCGTAAGAAGCCAACGTCATCTGCACGCAATAGTGGTAATTCGGGCAATGTCTCTCTTCGAGACGAGTTAGTCACCACCAAAGACGACCTAGCCAGCACCCGAGACGAGCTGCAACAGACTAAGGAGAAGCTACAACAGGTCACGGTGGACCACGAGAAGAAGATGGTGGACCACGAGAAGAAGATGGAGCAGTTGGAACAGCAACTGATGGCTTTCCGTCAGATGTTCGAGGCCTCAATGAGTCATGGTGCATCGGGCTCGAGCGTCCCCCCATCACAGTAGCAATTAATTTTATATTTAGTTTTGTATAAACATTTTGAACAAATATATTTAATATAATATTTCTTTTTTCTAAAACAAATTTCAATATAATATTTCGTCATTAATTACATTTTTTTTCAACTAAATTAAATATTTTAGACCAAAAAAAAAGTAAATTACTAATTTTTAAGAAAATAAATTATTTACTTTTAGCGTCGAATATTTCGACGCTAATAGTATACAAAATGGCCGCTGTAAGCGTACATATATTTCTTTTTAATATATGTTAGCGTCGACTAGTTAAAAGTGACCTTTAGCGTCGAAATATTGCGACGCTAATAGTAACAAACATGGTCGCTATAAAGCTTACATATAATACTTTTTAAATATACTTTAGCGTCGACATTTTTCGACGCTAAAAGTTTGAATTTTTGCGTCGATATATTTCGTCGCTAATAGTAAAAAACATGGTCGCTATAAGCTTACATATAATACTTTTTTAATATACTTTAGCGTCGACACCTTGCGACGCTAAAAGTTTAAATTTTTGCGTCGATATATTTCGTCGCCAAATATACAATTAGCGTCGAAAATTTAACTTTAGCGTCGAAATAAATTGGACGCAGAATACTGTTTTTTAGCGTCGCAGTTAATTATTTCGACGCTAAAAGTGGTTTTCGTCGACATTTTATCGTCCATTGTTGGCGTCTAATTTTTTCGACGCTAAATATCATTTGCGTCGAAATAGTAAGTTATGGCGTCGAAACAATTCGACGCTAAATGGTCTAATTCTTGTAGTGTCTTTAAAAGCACATTAAAAGTGTAAACATTTAATTTAGAATTAAATAAATTGAATTAGTATTGAATACGACTTAAATTGGATTTAACGGGTAGTTCGGTATAATTCGTGAATTCGTACCTTATGTACTTATTCTCAAACGAGTTGGACTCGCGCAAAATCAAACCGTTGATTGAACATTGGATGATCACTTAAACAAAGAATAATTAATTGGATTAGATTGGTTGTATAGCATGTCTTGAATGAATATACATGTATGTGATGAATGAATAGTGTATAGCGGATGGATATTAGAAGGGAAAGGGTAATTTTAGAAATTATTGTAAATTTAGAATTTATAAATTGGACCTGCGTGTCCAGCCTTATCTCTTTTATCTCTTTGTATTCTCTTCTCACCTAATTCCCCTCAATGTAAATGAGGTTTCTCTTATTGTATTATGTAATTGGGTAGAAGTAGAATATTGCTAGCAGGGAGAGGAAATGGAGTGATTTGTTCTAGGAACAAATTATTTTATATATCCATCCGTATATCACTATTAATTTACTTTAAGCACTTTATGATGTTTTAGAAGCATGCTTAAGGGTGTATGATGATGAGACCTAACAAAGATAATTAAATTGGTTGCCAATTACGCAAAAATCCCTCAATATTATATTAAGCGATTATCCTTCCATTGAATGATTCTTGTTCAAGATCCAAAATTGGCATTGGTTTGTTGGCCAAAGTCAAGACCTTTGTCAATTGAGGATGTATTTGAATCATGAGAGTTTTGTTCCACATCGGTGTCTTGTCCAAGTTGTGATTTGTTGGCCAAAGTCAAGATCACTTCTTGTCCAACGACATTGATTACGAAACTTTCCTTGTCAATGGGTCCCGCTTAACCGGAATCATTAGGTTTGTTGTGCCAAAGCCAAGGCCTAGATGATTCGGAGGATATGGGTTAGGAAAATGTATTAGATACATTGACATAAGTAAATATACATATGTTTTGGATTTGGATGTCCACCTAACCGGATCTAGGAATTGGATTGGATCCAATTGATCTTTGAGATCTACCTAGTTAAATAGCATACAATTTGTTGGCCAAAGTCAAGATTGTGTGTTATTTAACGGGATCCTAGCCCACTAGGAAATAGGATTTCCCGAGTTCTCAACAGAGGGTTAGAGACTTGATGAAAATAGTGGGAGGCTAGTATTGAATTTGCAATTTCATTCAGATACTTAGCCTTACGCGTCTTTCAAAATTATTTCGTTAATTAATTAAAATTAGTTGGACTAATTCATTGTTATTTTTTCTTGTAACAGTTTGGCTGTACCCATTTTATCGTTAACTAGATAGTTGGACTATCGTAGTTGAGATGGCAAGCAAGGTAAGTGTCCGAGACATCATCATGGGTGACAATGTCTTTAAGGGCACAAACTTCGCTGATTGGGAAATGAACCTGAGGATAGTCATTGGGGCTGAGAGGATGCTATACACTATACAAACACCTCTCCCGCCTAAGCCCACTGACCCACTTGAGCTGGAGTTATGGAAAACTCACAGCAATGATTGTGACACAGCTCAGGCTATTATGTTAGCTTCGATGACTCAGCACTTTCATCGCTAGAATAGGGACTTGGATCCTTATAATATGATGGCTAGACTGCGAGATCTCCACCGCTCCAACAAGCGGATGGAAAGGTACGAGTTGGTGAAGAAACTCTTCCGCGCCTGAATGACTGAAGGCGCATCAGTTGAGGCCCACGGGGCTCAAATGATCGCCGATATTGATGAGTTGGCCAAAATGGGAATAGTCTTGGAGGCTGAGCTGACCGTAGATTTGATCTTACAGTCACTTCCTGATACTTGGAGACAAATCATAATCAACTATAAGTTGATGGATACGGATGACACTCTTGGAGAGCTGTTATCCATCTTGAAGGAGTCTGAAAAAGAACTCCAAAAAGGGGGCAAGCGCGAAGCGCACTTTGCATCGACCTCTTAGAGGCCAAAGGCTGGGCCCAAAGCTACTGGAGGGGTGAGGAAGAAGAAACATAAGAAAAATGGTAAAACACATTCTCAAGTATCTTAAGAGAACGAGATAATATATGCTTGTGTAGTCCGATAAGGATATGATCCTAAAGGGATATACAGACTCTGATTTTCAAACAGATGTCGATTCTAGGAAATCTACATCTGGATCAGTGTTCACCCTAGGTGGTGGGGCTGTAGTATGGTGGAGTATAAAGCAATCTGGTATTGCTGACAACACCATGGAGGCTGAATATGCAGCAGCTTGTGACGTAGTTAAGGAAGCAGTCTGGCTCCGTAAATTCTTGGGAGATCTGGAAGTTGTTCCAGATATGTATAGACCACTCACACTCTATTGCGATAATAGTGGTGTTGTGGCAAACTCCAAAGAACCAAGAAGCCACAAGAGAGGAAAGCATATAGAGAGGAAATATCATCTCATCTGGGAGATAGTGCACAGAGGAGACGTTACCGTCACAAAGATTGCATCCACAGAGAACCTGGCTGATCCGTTTACAAAGACCTTGCCGGCTAAAGTTTTTGAAGGTCACCTAGATGGTATAGGATTACATGACATGTCCCATTTGCTCTAGTACAAGTGGGAGATTGTTGGAATGTATGCCCTAGAGCTACATGTGATGTAAACGGTTTTATGTGTTTTGAAATAAAATGAAGCATTATTCATTTATCAAATTGTTTGTTAAATTTTCTCATATTATATATCATCTTAAATACCCTAGATTACTTATGTGCCTTCAGACTTAGTGTATGAGTGTCATACACAAGTGGATTTAAGTCTGGAGTTAGTAATCTTAAATAGTCCATAGAGAGCAAACAAAGCGGGTACTTTGTTTGTGGTTTATCTATAGCTGCAGTCCATTCTATATTTGTCTGGTGATCTTGATCTGGATCGTCCATGTAGAGACATTAGATGGAGGCACCTTGTATGATGCGATCATATATGACTGGACCCAGATGGAAATGACATTCTTATAATATACATTAAACTAAGAAAGTCATTCCGATCTACTAGATGGTCATATATGGATTGATCTTAATCCTCAGTGTACTACGAACTCCTATATGGGAGGCCATGTCCTTTGATTTATAAGGTGAGGTTGGTGTAGCAGTCCCGACCAATAGCTACGTATTTTGGGGGCATGGTCTGTTGTGTAGCTGGGAACGTTTTACAAAGACATGGAGTTCACTCCTTCTTACGAGAAATAGAGGAGTATTTTTCTTAAGGGTTGATTCGGTGCTTGAACGATTTGAGCGCTCAAGTCTTTCTATTACGAATAGAAAGATTAAAATTCATAATAGTTATGAATAAATCGTTCATTAGAGAATCAATGGTACTTAAGGTAAAAATAATTAGAGGGGTATAACGGACATTATGACCCGACTCTAATTACGAGATACTCGTGAATGGTCAATTCGTATGTAATGATGATATCGATGGAAACCGACTTGGTTAGGCTTAATATATCATATGCGGCAACGAGAGTGCAACTTTGAGTTTTTAGTGGAATAACCCGGAGTTAATAATTCGGAATATTTAACTAAGAGCTTAATAAATATTTCGAGATTATTGGAGCTCGGAACCGTAGGTCCATTTGGTCCCTGTGCTAGCTCGATTTACTATAGCGGATTTAGTATAATCGGACAGTCCAATTATATACTCACATATGTATAAATATTATTAATATAATTAATAATATTATTTGTCACACTTAGAACTATATATTAAAAGTTAATATATAGTTTTAATAATTATATGATAATTAAACACTTGGCATTTATTTGTATATGATATAATTAAATAAAAAGGTTAATTGTGTAAATTCCAAATTTTGGGTTTTTGGAAACCCTTGGACTTTATTTGGATGTTATATCTCTTTCATTGGCAATTAATCCTTTTATTTTGTAACATATTTTGTATTATGGAAATTAAACATTGATGTTACAAAATTTATCATTCTTTTCTTATTATGGCTGAATTCTTCAAAGCAATAAAGGGAAGAATTTTGATTGTTTTGGAAACAATAAATCATTGGCTTTGGTTTTAGTAGTTACACCTTTTGAAAGGTAATAACTAATTATTTTTGTAACATATAATTATTTTATGGATATTAATATTACATGTTAAAAAATTAATTAATAAAATATAGCCTTGGCCGATTTTCACTTTATGAGGAGGGGAATGATTGTTTTGTTTTGGAAACAATTTAACCTAAGTATATAAAGAAAATTTGATTTTCTTTTTGCTAACTCTCATTCTTGAAAAACCCTAGCCTCCATCTTCTTCTTGATTCACTCTCAATTGTTGAGAAAAGAAAAATAAGAACAAGAACAAAAAATAAGGAAAATAGTTGTGACAAGTTTCTCTAAAGTGTTTAGAGATTTATTTTGTGTGAATCAAGTCCACACTTGTTTCTGTTGGTTGTGAGTTATAGTACATAAGATCTTTTGGTGTCGAACGAACAAATATTAATCTCCTCCATTTATCTTTGATTCACGGCAGTGAGGGTAATTTTCCTCACTGCCGCATCTTGCAATAAAAGGGGTTTCGGGGGTTCGTTTGAATTTGTTTTAATTCGAAATTTTTGGAAACACTTGGGGATATTTTGGGGCTGAGTTGGGACTGTTTATGGAGTGAAAAATCAGATCTAAAACATCACAGTAGGTCACGCAAATAAGGGCTGATTTGGGTGCAGTTCGGGTGCGTAACGAGTCCAAAACAGTCCATTATTTCACTACAGTTCGGGGGCTGTTTGGGGACTATTTTGGTGGCATTCTGGGGCTGAAATCTTGTCCGAAACAGAAACCAAATCTCAGTATAGTTGCTGGATCCATTCGGCTAAAGGAAGGGTAAAGAAGAAAAAATTTTCAAGGTTGATCCGTGTGCCTAAGCCGCTTCCACTGCGCGAGGAAAGTGTTTCCTACAATCACTGCTCAACGCTTAACTTTGAAAATTCACTTTAACTAATTAGGATTGAATCTGGGTCTGGAATTTAATAGAATAGACCTTATTGTATTTAGTTTATGTAAATTTTACGGATATCAATTTCGATTTCAGAAATTCATGTTATAAACCGAAGTTCAGGGGCTGTTCAGAAACAAAACTGGGTGCAGAGGCAGCAGGTCACTCAACTTCAAAAATTTGGTTCGGCCTCATCTTAAGTCTAAAAATTATAAATCTTGGATACATTACTCCCTTATATGTCTAAGTTATCCATAAGTTTACTTATTTCAATTAAGATCTACCAAACTTAAGATATGGTCGAATGTCTTCACCTTAATCACCGGAACAGAACCAGTTCTTCATTACAAATCGGCCATATAATATTGATTATTATATTTGTTGAATCTTAATATGTGTTGTTTACTTATAAATTTACGGTTCGTCAATCGAACATTTAAAATTCTAGTTATAGCCGATAAAACATTGTCTGTCTAGATTTCATTGCAATTACACTCACTGCCTAAGTTACGAATTTCGTCACCCTTCTAACTTTGTTTACTTCGGCTGTTACCACCCGATTCTTCATCATGCAAAACCTAAATTATAATGCACATAAATTGATTAATTTCTTACTCTTATCTAGGCTTAGCATTTCGTCAAACACATAGTGTGCACATTGAGCAAACATCACTATTTGTTTTCCAACACCTATTATTCTATCCGCTACACCTCATCAACCCAAGGCAACTCATTATTTACTCATGCATTAGCATAAATCAGAAATTAGTTTAAAATAACACCTCTTGCTTCCGAGATTAGATACCATAACCAAGACATTTATTTCATCACTCAATATCATCACTAACACCATTACAAGCATTATACATCCATAGAGTAATAATTATCAAAATCAAAGGCTATTATATAGACTTATTCTTACCTCTTCATTATTGATTACTTTGCTGAAATAGTTGCTTTAGAATTTGAATACACCTTCTTTAGCTTGCTTGAGTTAATCTTCATCATTGCCTCTCCACGATTTTGGGACTTCTTTTTGGAAAATTTTATTTTTTCCCTCCCTATTGTGATCACGGCTCCATGGCCAAAATGAAGGGCTTGAGGAGCTTTTAATTTTTCCTTCAAATGTTTGTTATTCTCCAGAAAAATCTAGGGACCTTAAGGATACTCTTCTTAATGGGCTGGAAATTTGAGGGGTATTGGACTTGTTGGGCTTTGTTAATTATTTAAGTGATTTGGGTGATAGATTTGGCTTTAGTCATGTCTTTGATTATTTTATTCTTTTTAAGAGGAATTATGGACCTTTATGTAATAAGCCTATGAGCTCTCACAAGTCCAATTCATCTCTGAAGCTATCTCTAAAGTTTTTATACTTCGAAAAATTTTATATTCAAGTTGTAGTTATATTCAAGTTTCTAGTTGTTACAAAAACACAATTTGAGGTGAGAAAACATAAACATGCTCTGGAATCTATACATGTGCTTGTAAGAACTGTATTTCTTAAAAAAATATATACATGAACTGAAATTACATATGCAATTATCGTGATTAGGACATCTCATTCGCATCGTTATACATAATGGGGTTGGGCCATCGCCAATGTGTACCCTTGCAAATGTTCTAAAACAAAATAATCCACACCAGTATCATGACCTGGGGGCATGAAACCTACTTAGTAAGACCTTACACTACGTAAGTAGGGGAACAAGAACATGAAATAAGCCTATGGGGTGATCAGTATCCCATGAGGAAATATGAGAGATCCTGAGCTCGCTAAACATGATGGAACGGTTCGATACTGATGGTTTGAAAATATTTTATTGTCCTTATACTTCTAAAATATATTTTGAAAACTTAAACTAAAATACATGAAAAATATACACTGTTAACATGTTTATGTGAAAACATAAAACATAGCTTGACACTTGGAAAACATACTATCATCAAATGAAAACATGCAAGTCTGGTACATAAACTGAAAACATGAATTATGAACTTAAAACACTAATACTTGAGTTGCAGATGTGAACATGCAAACAAATATGAAATTTGATGATATGAACATGATCTGAAAATGATATACATGATTTGGAAAAATAAATTATTAACCCAAGAAATATAATTTGCAAACATAAAAAGAAACTGTGTTTGAACATATAGTTTACATTATGAACTTGATAATGTGACAAAGTAGTTCAACAAAAATGCAAATGTGAGAAACATTACGTAACATGAACATATAAGCATGACTTGCAAATGTTAAATGACATACAAACTTGAAAACATAATCTGAAAGAACTGTAGGAACTGTAACAAGAAAACATGATGCAAGAATATGACATGCTTGGTTACCTAAGCTACTTCACTAACACGACAACTCATATTATTGACGTGACATTTTTGAAACATTAAAAATGACATTGAGGATATGATTTGTGTTGGACAATTTGGACCCATAACGTTACTATTTGTACAGATCATGGTGTTGTTGTACAAATTAACTATGTGACAAGGAGATTTCACTCTTATCATTTGTGATTAGATCACCTAGATATATAAATGATAGGAGGTCCCTATGATTTGTTCATGGATTGAGAATGATATGAGACAGTATCAATCCACGAAGGATAAATCATTAAATATCCCTAGTCAGAGCATTATCGAGATTGGACATCGATGAATGCGTAAAAGACTAGTATTACACTTGTGCGCGTTGTGAGGGTACGACGGCATAGTTCTCATATATTTGGGTATAGGATACTCATGCAAGTGTAATAGGAGGTTGTGTTTTACCGATGGTACGGGAAACAGCTTCGCTCTGGATAGACCCCCTCAGAATTCCATTGGTAGTATGACTATGTGTCTATGGAAGTCCGAAATCAGGGTAGGTGTATTTGGTCTTAACCTGAGACTTGCACCGCTAATACTTGCGACAATCAATATACTTTGGTTGTGGTCGTCCAGGCTTTAAGAGGTTCTGTGTACGCCAATGCTGGGTAATTGAGAATCGTAGTGTGTTGGGTGTGATGTCAAGACGGAAGTGTCACTCCAGTCATATGGAGATGATGATCGCGTAGGGATAGAGAACTAGTTCTTTAAAAAGGTTGCAACCGTCAGGATAATATGACTTGGTCATGATTATCCGATAATAAAGAGACTAGTTGCTCGTAATCCGATATATGCTTCGTACGGGGCAGACACTGTACCAGTCCCAGGCCTTGCATGTGATCATCCGATGCTGGATTGAAATACGCAATACTACGTATACTACACCTGATATAGATCCTTTATTCCTGTAAGGATATTTCTAGAGAATTGGGTAGGCATGGCACTTTTCTAGAAGCCAACCTTGTCTTGTAAATCGGTATAAACGTAGTACGAGGTACTTACGTGTTCGGATAGTCCGACGACCGAATTTACTGCCAACATATCCGGGGATCTCATGGGTCTCTTCTCAAAGATTCACCGATGACGTATGACTCACACTTTTATTAATCTGGGATTAATTAGATGAGAGAGAAAATTAATCTGGGATTGATTGCGGAGATATTTTATCGACGCGGAATTAAAATTAGATTTTATTCGGGCGGAATTAAAATTAGATTTTAATTCGGGCGAACGAGTTAATTTAGAATTAATCCGTTAGCGACGTGAATAGTGACTTCGCTAGGCGTAATCATTTAATAGCGTCGCAACGGAAAATTCATTAATTTGGAATTAACGAACCCGAGCCCGGGATTGTTTGCGAGCGCATTCGCATTTCGAATTCTAGTGCGGCACGCAAGTCAAATCAAGCGTCAAATCGCTAGTCGCATCAAGCGTCAAATCATTTGTCACATTGAGTGATATGACTTGACAACTTGAATGATGTGAGTTTATGTTTGAGTGTTGGACACTCAAATGTGTAAGGAATTAAATGAACATATACCAAATTTTGTATATCATTTAAGTCTTTTTGATTTTGGAAATCATTCAACACATAACATTTTTTCAACTCTTTCTTCTCTCTTCTCCAATACTCACTCACGCCCATAGAGGGCAGTTCTTCTTCTGGTTTTCCATGAACTTGGAGGAAGAAAGGGAAGCAAAGTGCTTGGTTTTTGTGGCAAAAATCAAGAGAGCTAGCACTCCAAGAGACATGCGAAGGTGATAGGGAAGTCCACCCATGAGCCGGGAATCGTTTGACGAAGCTTGGAGCTTCGATTCTTGAGCAACAATGGCCGAAAATTTCAGTGAACTGTGATAGTGGACTGCTGATTGCAGTGAGCAGAAATGGAATTTTATTGCCTCCTGCGTCACTCAACCGATCGATGTGAGTATTCCACGACTTTCTCGATTATATTCACACATGTTCATGCTTGTTTATTGATCCTTGGGACGTTAGTAAACTCCAACAATGGTATCATGAGCAAGGAAAAGCATGAAAACGTTTAGGGCTTAAAATTTGGGTAAACTTGATTTTGAGCATGATTAATGAAATTGGATGAATTAGTATGCTTAAATGTGTTTGAATTGAGGATTGATTAGATCAATTTGTTGAAATTGTGATTGGATAATTGTTTTCCCCAAAATTTTGTGTTGGCCGAATAGGTGCCCTAAAAGTTGTCTTGGTGAATTTTGATTTTTTGATTCATTGGATGAGTTAGAAATCATTTGGGAATGTTGATTTAATGTTTAATTTGATTCAATTGGATTGGATTTGAAATTGGATATAAATCCCCTCCATTGCCGAGAGCATTATAGCATGTTTGGGTTTGATTTTTGATCAAAATGTGTTGGACACTAATTGATATAATTGAGCATGATTAATTAGGCTAATTGGTATTTTGGAAATGTTAATTGGGTAATTAATTGTGTTATGCACTTTAGGTAATTAAATTGGGAATTTGGAATTTGGTAATTAAATTATTTGGGCCTAATTTTGGAAATTGGACTTGTAAAGTTGTTATTGGGCTAAGTGGGCTTGGTAACACTAAGTTAGGTTTAGGCCAAATGGATTGGATCCAATTGGGCCTAAAACCGCATCCATAAAGCCCAAATGCGACTAATGGACCTTTAAAGTTTAATTGGGCCTAATTGGCCTAAATTGATTTCTAGGCTTATGGGGTAATTCCCGGATTGGACTTTGGTTATCGGTTTGACCCGAGTTGACCAAAATTCCACGCCTTAAGAAATTAATTAAAAGCCCATTAGACTTTAATTGAATTGACGTTGGACGTTAATCGGGTTTGAGACCCGTTGCGATTAAATTTGGAATTTAAGTCGTAAAGGTTCGTCAAATAAAGTGTAATATTTAATTTGGAATTAAATAGCGAATTAGAATTGAATGCATATTAAATTGGATTTAATGATGTACTTTAATTTAATTCGAGAATTTGTACTTTGAGTACTTATTCGCAAAAAACGAGTTTGACTCGAACAAAATCAAATCGTTGTTTGAACATTGGATGATCACTAATTATCAGATTAATTAATTTGATTAGATTGATTGATAACATGCTTGTGTGAATACATGGTTGCGATGCATGAATAATGTATATCGGATGGATATTAGATGAGTGGGGCAATTTTAGAAATTGTTGTAATAAATTTGATTTATTAAATTGGACCTGCGTGTCCAGCCTTATTACCTCCTTATTCTTTGTATTCTCTTCTCACCTATTCCGCTCAATGTAAATGAGGTTTCTTTAGAAGTGTAGTGTAACGGCTAGAAGTAATACATGTGCTAGCGGGAGAGAGAAATGGAGAGATTTGATCTAGGATCAATGTGTAAGGTATCCATCTGCATATCATTATTATTTTATCATATGCGCTTTATTATGTGTTTAGAATGCATGTTTAAGGGTGTATGATGATGAGACCTTAACAAAGATAATAAATTGGTTGCCAATTTGCACTCGAAAAACCCTCGCAAAATATTAAGCGTCTTTCCTTCCATTGAGTGATTCTCACTCAAGATCCGAGACTGGCATTGGCTTGTTGGCCAAAGTCAAGGCCTTTGTTCGTCGAGGATGTGTTTGAATCACGAGAGTTTTGTTCCATGTCAGTGTCTTGTCCAAGTTGTGGTTTGTTGGCCAAAGTCAAGACCACTTCTTGTCCATCGACATTGATTATGAAGCTTTCCATGGTCAATGGGTCGCGCTTAACTGGGATCACTAAGTTTGTTGTGCCAAAGCCAAGGCTTAGTTGATTCAGAGGAAAAAGGTTAGGTAATACATTGGATGTATTGACATATATAAGATATATGTTTCGGACTTGGATGTCCCCCTACCGGATCTAGGAATTGGATTGGATCCAATCGATCTTAGAGATCTACCTAGTTAATTATCATACAATTTGTTGGCCAAAGTCAAGATTGTGTGATATTTAACGGGATCCTAGCCCACTAGGAAACACGGTTTCCCGAGTACTCGACAGATGGTTAGAGGCTCGCCGAAAAATAGTGGCAGGCAAGAATTGAATTTGCAATTTTCGTTTAATTACTTGATATACGCGCTTAAACAAATATCATTCATCAAATAAATTAAATGTTAGTTGGACTAATATTTAAATGTTGTTTTTAACAAATAGTTGGACTATATTCAAACTATTCATTTATAGTTTATTTTATAATTGGATTATAGTAATCAATATAATTGATTTTAATCTATTAAATTATAGCTGATTAAATAGTTGGACTATTGTAATCATTATAATAAATAGTACCTAAATCGTTGATTAAATAGTTGGACTATTAAAATCAAGATATAATTGAAAGATTGACATTTGAAACATAATCCTAGGGAAAATGTATTTAAATGGCTTAATTTTCAAATTGGGAATAAATTTCATGATGGTCATCGAAAATAATAAGTTACTTTATTTGATAAAATAACATATTAGGCCTAAGCCCGGAGTTAAGCAAATAGTAGAGCATAATCTTTGGAAGATTTATGTGATGATAACTTAAGTGCTTAATCCATTTAGCTTGTCATAGTAGACTCATTAATTTCTGAATCAGAAGTAAGGATTAGATCCTTAAAGTATGATAATGAAATTGAAGGATCTTCATAAATCTATGCTTAGATTTTAAAAGTACTAAATTGCAATAAATAATTCTTGGAGAATTAATGACTATTCTCAAGGAGATAAAGTCAAAATTTGCAATAAGGCAAGTAGAGCAAGGCGCACCTTACTTCGATATTCTAGAAGGCCAAGGCTTGGCCAAAGGCTTGGCCAAAGGCTTCTGGAGTATTGAAATGGGCAAAGGCAAAATCATTATAATCTTCTAAGAAGATAAATGACATATCCTAAAATGTCTACCTAAATTGTGGCAAACGGGATCGCGGTTACTGCCGTTTGGACAAAGCAGACATGAAGGAATTGAAGAACGAGCAAGGCTCCGACTTCAAATGTGTTTGTCATAAATATATTCACTACTAGTATTAAAATTGGATTTTAGATACTTAGTGTGATATATATATATTGATGTTCATAATCTGTTGTGAGTAGAATACGGACTTCAGTTGAGATTAATCTGCGAATTGGAAACGGGACGAAAGTCGCTGTTTTAACCGTAGATACCTAATTTAGGAACTACCCTTCCGGTTTGTACTTAAATTAGGATATTGTTATAATGTAACTAGTTTGACTAGAAACATTATCTCCATATCAGTGTTTAACCCGCTGCGGGTGAACCTTTATATTCTGGAACATTAAAGTGTTTTATTATATAAAGATGATATTAAGATAAACACATTAGATGTGAATAACAAATTTTTTTATTTTGAATATAAATAAATCTAAAAAATATAACATGACAAACAAATAGCTCAAACTGATTTGATGAGTTGAAACTTTTGTGGCATTGATGTCTGGGACACAATCCAAACAAGAATCGTATATCCACACTTTTGAAGAGTGGGTACTTGGACTATTTTGATTCCAATCAAATAAAGTCTACGAATCTAGTTTATTGGGCAAAGTGCCTAAAACACTATTTACTTGGTAAAAGTGTAAATGCCACCAATCTGTTAGTCCTAGTTCATAGTGAAGCAAGTGGGCCCATGTCTAGCTAGGCTAGAGGTGGAAATGAACATTTCATGACCTTTACGGATGTGGCATCGCGTTATGGTTACGTGTTTCTTTTGAGGAACACAGATCGAAAACTTTTAAGTTTCGACACGAAATATACAAACAGATCGGCTAAAGTATTAAACTGTCTCGGTAAGACCATAATTGAAAATACTTAAGCAATAAGTTTCTAATATACTTAAAAGAGTATAGTATTCTTTCAATGAGGACTCCTCCCGGAACACTTCAAAGTGACAGTGTGTCCGAACAGAGTAACTGAATTTTGTTAGACATGATAAGGTTAATCATGAGTCTCTCTGAGCTACCATTTCCTTCAACGGATAAGCATAAACAGTGCATAACTTATTTTGAATAAGGTTCCATAAAATCTGTTTGACAGATTTCATATTAGATATGAACAGGAAGGAAACCGGGTTTCACATTCCTGAACATTTGGGAATGCTAGGCATATGTTTGGATGATACCAAACTAGAACCCAAATTGGATAAGTGCCAATTGTAGGTTATCCTAGGGATACCAAAGTATAGTACTTATACAACTCTCAAGAGAACAATTAGATTGTTGCTCACCATGCCGTTTTCCTAAAAGGAATACCGATATGCAGTGGTAAGTGGGAGGATAGTAAAGCTCGATGAAAATCGGAGTGATACTATTCCAGGAACACAAATAGTTCATCAAGGATGAAACTATACCATTAATCTTCGAATACACAAGAACCGCGTATGTCGGAGAGAGTCAGAAAATAACCTGGGGTATGGGTTTCTGATCTCACCTCATAAAGATGTCTATCTTATTGAGGTATACCAACTTACTACTTATGAGGAAGTGATACAAAAGGTATCGACTCCCTATTATGGCAAAGTGCCCTGACATCCGAAATGGATTCCATGTATATCAACAAGTTTGGATACTAGTTGATGTACCGCAAGGCATTGTGCCTATTGGTACTTTACAAGTCTTCAAGGAAGACATACATGGATGGCAACATACCAACGTACTAAGCTGGGCTTGTAGCGGAAAGGTATCGTTATCAACATTGTGTTGATTATGATTTAACCTTTTACCTGTTGCCACGGTAAATCCATTTGGATAATGCTTGCTAATGCTGCATGTTTCATTTATGAAATATGACAGCTTAACGGGAAAATCGCTTTCCTGAAAAGGAAACCTTTCGGAGGATGTTTACAACATCCTGTCGATTTTGTCGTACCAAAACTAGCAAACAAGGTTTACGGGTTATTCGATCCATGTTTGGATTGAAGTAAGCATTAGGTTCTTGGAATTATCGTTTTGATGTAAACATAATGGTCTATGATTTAATTCAAAACGAAATGATTCTTGTGTATATAAGAGGGTTAGTGGGAGCGCACTGACAGTGGTCGTCCTATAA
>SKCR01045832.1:0-63868 GCA_019454045.1 Zanthoxylum bungeanum
CAGTCATAAACCTGTCATACAAATATCAACCTAGATTCTCCACTTCAGATATCCCCAGTTCTTCCATTCGTTCTGTTGACTATACTACTAGTATCCCACACCCGATTTATACGAGTAGTCAACATGAACAAAGCAAAGAGGAGAATGACCCTTCTCCTCCAACATCTCCAACATTTTCTGCTGTTACAGAAAATGTCATAAATGTCCTACAAAAGATTTCGAATTGGATAAAGCCCCTTTGCACCAAGATTTTTATTCCAATTTAAACAAAGAAAAAAGACTTTGGTTTTTTAAACACTTTTTAGACCAAAGAAAACAAATTCAAAAAATTTACTATGAGTTTATAAACTTGCATAAAGCCCACATCACATTTTTTGATTGGTTTGAAATGTATACGTCCGAGAACAACATTTCTTACCATTTTAAAGAATCAAATCCCATTACTATTAGGAAAAAAAATTTCACAATGGAACCTTTCTAATAGTGATAGAACCATCGAATCTGAACACCCTCCAATGGCATATCTTATGACTTTGGCATAAGATATGCCATTGGTATCAGACTAGGTGTGGTTGGAAGTGATATAATATAAAGATTTCATGTTTTCTCTCTTTTAAATTATCTTCTTTGTGTTGTTGAATTTTTTACTGGTTGTAAGTCCCGTCTAGGAGAGTTTTCCGCTTAGGGTAGTAAAACCATACCTGTAGACATTCACATAGGTTTTAATTTAAAAAGTATTGCATTTCATGGATTCTCTATTCTGTAGAACTTCCTCTTTCTCTAATTCTTCATCCGAAAAGACTAATGTTTCTAAGAACGGATCGAAGATATATGAATATTCTATTCTAATTAGAAATTATTTGGGGAGGAATGATAGATGAACCTAATGGCGACAAAAAAGTGACAGGAAGAGTGTTGTTGTTCATAAGGATAGAGCCTAAACTTTAATTGAGAGTGACTATTTTGAAAAATATTATGTATTAAAAAATATTATATTTTTAAATATAAAAGATTAAATATACTAGCTACCTCAATATATATTTATAATTATTCTCTAAGCATTTTTTATATGTTGATAATATTACATGAAAATTTCATTTTCAATACAAACACTACTACAATAATAGGAATAGCCAACACTTTAAAAGAAATCGGTTTACCAATAAACCGATTTGGTAAGTAAAAGATATCGATTTTAATTTAAATCGTTTTCTTTTACAATAGAATTTAAATCACTTTTAAATACAATCAGTTTTAACATCGGTTTTAGTTTATAAAAGATGTCTTTAACTAGTAGGAAAGAAATCACATATTAATGACCGTTGTCTTTACCTAATATGAAAGAAATCCCATAATTAAAAACATTTGTCTTTAAATCTAATAGGAAAAAGATCACATATTAATAAATAAAATAATTTAACCATATGAAAGAGATCACATACAAACGAACAAGATATATATTAAATATAAATAAATCAAATTGTCTTATTTATACTATAAAATCGATGAAATTTGAAACATTTATAAAATTAATACTTAAAATAATATTTTATTCTTTTATAATATGAAATCCGCATATAAAATAGAACTGGTGTTAGTTTAAATAAATAAATACCAACAATCATGTTGTTGAATTTTTAAAGTAATTAAACACACAATTAAATAATTCATCGGTAAGAAAACTAAAAATTTGGAAAAAGGATTTCAAAAAATTAATAGAGAAAATCAATTAAAACAAAATAGACCTGGCTAGTGTTAGTTTAAATAAATAAATACCAATGTCTTTGAATTTATAAAGTAAGCACATAATTAAATAATTCACCGGTAAGAAAATTGAAAATTTACAAAAAGGATTTAAAAAAATTAAGAGAGAAAATCAATTAAAACAAAATTCAAACAGTGGCAACAAGTGAGGAGAAAAATAGAAATAGAGTCAACATAATAAAAACCTAGAGACTCTTTATTGGCTTTTGCTGCTCCACTATAGAATTCTTATTAGTTGCCCAAGAGACATAATCTTAGCCACTGGTCGCACTTAGTCGGTTGTTGAAAAATATTGGCCAAGAAGAAGTTAAAAAGGTACGTAGGTTTTGTTGTTAAATCTGAAATTTTTTTTTTTTAATTTCTGAATTATATGGGTGATTGAATGCATGATATTTAGGGTTTTTGATATTATAGTGACTGTAAAATTAGGGATTTTGAAGTGAAAGAGTTTGAGAGGGATTAACATTGGCTACAAAATTAGGATCTCTAAATACTATATTTTATCTATTTAACAAGAATCAAGCAGAATAAAAAAAAATATCAAAATACATAATTTATTTTGTCTCCTAACCGAACAAAAGGCATAAGGTATCAGTCATCTCTGTCGTTCTTGAAGGGGTTTTATTACGGGGGAATCCGGTAACGCAGCGGAAGCGGCGAAAATCGTATTTTCGGATTTCAAAACTTTTTCTCGGATTAATTAAATAAACATATTTATTTAATATTCCAATAATCAAATTATGAAATAAAATTTCAAATGAATCATATTCAAGTGAAATTACCAAATTACCCTTATATGGTATTTTGTCCATTTTAGTCCGAAATTGATCAAATCAATTTTGAATGATTCTAAATCATTTCTAAGATGAACTAAGCATGTTCAAAACATCAAAACACCAAAAGCCACAAAATCCCCATTTTTATTTCTTGGCCGAGAGCTCCTTAAGGGGGGGGGTTTGTGCATTTTGTCATTTCATGCTTCAAAACACATCAAGATGTAATCCAATCAACATGAAACTTTATATGCATCATATACACATCCAAATGCATAACATAAATGAAAAGCCCCAAATTTGGAATTAGTTATAAACCCTAATTTCTCAATTTCAACAAATTGGACAAATTAGACTAAATACACCAAATCAATACTTCAATCATCTTTCTTACATCCAATCCAAGTCTCAACACAATGAAACAACTCAAGATCAAATCTAGGTCATCTTAGAGTGGATCAACAACTCTAGATTAGCAACATGGTTTCATAAACCTTATAAGAATGTTTATTACTACAATAGTTAAACACTTCCTTCATTATACATGCTCAACACTTTCATCAAAACAACCATCAACAAAAACCACAAGAACAAAGTAAGAAACATCCTAAGAATATCATATATTAAAGCCTAGAACAAAAGGAATAAATTCCTTACAAATAGCGAGTTCAAGAAACTTACTAAAAATCCAAGCTTTTTGATGTTTTCTTTCTTTCTCAAGCTTTCTTTTGGCTTCTTCAATGGTGTCTCTCTCTTTGTAAAAGTGTATTAGGTTATCTTAAATGAAAAGCAAATGAAAACAATATATACTTGTGAAAGAATGCCTTGGCCGAAATTAACAACAAGCATATACACAAATTTTTCATTTCATTTTCATTTGGTTTACATTTGGTTAAAGTAAATTAAATATCTAAACTTACTTTAAAGATATTTATCTACTTTAATAAATACAACTTTAATCATTACTTTACAAATATCTAAATATAAGATATTTATATTTTAATTATATTAATCATTTAACAATTAAATAATTAATTAATTAATTAAATACAAATATCTCAAATATATGTATTATATTTACATTAAATATTAAATACATATATTCATTTATGATATTAGTCAAATATCTCAATTTGACATTTAATTAATGTGTATTTAAAATAATCAAGTATTAAATGTAAATACACAACAATTAAAGAAATGACTATCAGGTCCCTACATATGTATTTTGCGTTTAACCTTTAAACGACTTTATAAACAATCAATATTGTTTATTAATGTTGCTCTAGTGCTCTACAAGTTTATTTCATTATTGAGACTCTCTAGATTCAGGCATATCCGTCACGAAATAAATTTCGTGTCCATAATTTATCCACCCATAAATTATGACGATCACGGATAAACTGGCTGAATCATACAGGTCGAGGTCATGGCAAATGTTTAATTCCTCCGTCACAGGTATCCGGATTTATCCCAGAGATATAGATGTAAACGTCAAATCTCTATGGGGATTATCCAGTCGACTATTCTATTAGCAATCTCACAAGAATGTTTAGAACTACCTTCTAAACTTTACCACGGGCCCATGGATTTGACTGATTGCTAATTATATGGACTACCTATGCTCTGTTACACAGAACTGACGGATCCATCTTGACACTCATAGGACACACTGAGGATCTATCTACACCCAACGAACAGACGGAGGTCTGATCTAAATAGATCGGTGACGTGACTGCCATCTAAGTGTAGAGGATGTCTCATGTGCCCACGATGGCATCTCAAGTCTAAGAATCACAAGTGCTACTCAACCCAAGAAGATTCTTATTGACGTTGGTGTACCATCCATTAAGAATTTTCGGTGAGTCGTTCAGTGTTTATCCGTTATAAACACCTACAGGTCTATACCAGTCTCCAAGACTTATGGTTCATTGAGAAACCATTGGAATCATTTATTCCAGTATACGACTTGTACCGGTCTCAACGGGTTTACTATACTGACCAAGCAGTGTAAACCTTGACCAGGAACTGTCTGAGAATGACAACGTCATGATACTTGTCAATGTCCGTTGCAACGCTTTTGCAACTGTATCATGACTAATCATTCTAGGGTCATTACGTCTTTACCATATTATAAGATTCATTATATTAAAGAAACTGCATATATTATTCATAATAATATTGTTTTACAGAAGTATTTACAAGGAAATACAACCGGGAATCGGCGCTGTGAGCACCAACCCCTACAGTTCTCACACAAGTTAAATTGTCAAAACTAATTAACAACCCAGGGGAGATGAAGAGTTTAATTAAAAAAAATGTATGAGGCATCATCTTCTAATCAATTTTTTTTTTATTTGTGTTTTGTGATGAAGAGTTTAATTCTATTAAATTTAATTTGTTGATTATGAGAGTATGAGACATAATCTTTTAACATGTTAAACCCTAATTCAAGGAATGGGGTTGTTTGGTTATAATTTAAAAGAAAGTTGAAGGTTATGTATTTATTGCCATAAAAAAAAAAAGAGTTGGGTTCATTCAATAAGAGGGAACCCTAAAGTAGAGAAAATTAGTATCAAGTCGTAGCATAATAATAAAGCTAACATCTTTACCAAGTATATTATTTATTTCTTATTTTTAATAAAGAATTCATACAAAACCAACATGTTATGAATCCAATTAGGCCTGCAATTGGGATTCGTTTGAATGACTTCAAATTTAAAGATAGTTGCATCATCACCAGGTCTTAACGTCTTCATCATGACTATGGCATAGTGTGTGTTCATAAAAATTAATTGTGATAATTGTGGATGCTGGATTTCGGCCGAGGTCCACAATTAGAATTTGTAGGTTGGGGGCATTAGCGATCCTGCAAGACAAAGGTAGAGTGAGCGGGAGTAGACTACCTACCGGTGTGGTAGGTGCCGGGGGCACTCCGACGCTCAAGTCAGTCGTATGAAATGAGCTATAAGAAGATAAACGTGAAAGTAAGGGGCCTGTTTATTACCTTGAATTTCTTTTGATGCCGTGAGGGCGGTGACAAGTATTTTTGGGTAATAGGAAGCTCTCAGAACTTATGTCAGAAACTGAAGCTCGTAAGTAGGATGTCCAGGCTGCTTTGAACCTTGAGTTATCTTCCCTTTTATAGATCTGAAAAGAGATTATTTTGCAGCTATGATATAGGTTGGCAATGGGCCTACAACGTGCTGACATTTCTGGCAAAGGAGCCCACAACGTGCCTTGGTTTCAACTTTCGGTGCTGCATGTGTTTATGCTTAGAAAAAAGAGGAAATAGTTAGTAATAAATTGAAGTGTGTTTTATGCTGTCTACTTATTTGGTTTTATGTTTGTAGCGTTATCTACCGATGGAATAAGGTCTTTTGGACTGGGTTTTCCAGTGTTTAAGGGCCTATATTTGTGGGCTTTGGGTATTGAGTTTAACGAGAAAAGACGATTTTACCCTTAGGACCAAATTTGGTCCGTACAGTTTGTTCTCTACACTTTAAGTCAAAAAAGTTTTTGACTTTGAGAGTAATATATCGAGTGTATCATCTGGATTTTAACCTTGGTATGTAAACTTTTCCTGAATCGTATAGAGTGGTCATAGGTTAAAATTTCAATTTAATCTTTTCAAGACATGTAGGAATGTCTCCAGTCTACTGAACCAGCTGAAGATCAGAATAATCCCCATACTACGGGTCAAAGACCAGGGGAAACTCTAATGTCGTCTGGGCCAGATGAAGGTCAGTCTTGGATATGAGTCAATTTGAGTCAATGGGGAATGTTCCCAGTCGACTGAACCTGATGAAGGTCAGGATAATCCCCATACTACGGATCCGAATACCAGGGGAAACTCTCTAATGTCGTCTGGGCCAGATGAAGGCAAGGTCTTGAACTTGACTCTATCCGAGTCAGTGAGGAATGTTCCCAGTCGACTGAACCTGATGAATGTTAGGATAATCCCCATACTACGGGTCCGAAGACCAGGGGAAACTCTCTAATATCGTCTGGGCCAGATGAAGGCCAGGTTTTGAACTTGACTCTATCCGAGTCAGTGGGGAATGTTCCCAGTCGACTGAACCTGATGAAGGTCAGGATAATGGGTATATTGTCGAATGAATTCAACATGTTCCATTCAATATGCGTGTAGATGTCGACTGATATGTTCAAACCAAAGCTCCTTATTTAGGGTCGATTGGAATATCTTCATAACACGTCTTTTATTTGTGTCGACTGGAATGTTCCTCCAAAGCCTTTACAAATCCGTGTTGACTGGAGCATCTTCAGACTTAACTCACCTATAGGGTTGCATGAGATTTCGTCTTGTCAAATGTCGACTGGAACACACCTGAAAATTATGTGTGGATGAAACATTTTTTCACTCTTGTTGACTGAAACGTGTCGGCATAATTCTTTCACATAAACGTCGACTGAAATAACTGATTGAGTCATTCAATTATCCTCATCGACTGAAGTGTTCAAATACTTCATGCATGGATGTCGACTGAAATAATCTTCATAACATAATGTCGAATGACATAAACTTGTAATCCCATAGTGCAGAATGTCGACTGAAATAACTGAATGAGTCATTCAATCATGCTCATCGACTGAAGTGTTCAAATACTTCATGCATGAATGTCGACTGAAATAATCTTCATAAATGAATGTCGAATGACATAAACTTGTAATCCCATAGTGCAGAATGTCGACTGAAATAACTGAATGAGTCATTCAATCATGCTCATCGACTGGAGTGTTCAAATACTTCATGCATGAATGTCGACTGAAATAATCTTCATAAATGAATGTCGAATGACATAAACTTGTATTCCCATAGTGCAGAATGTCGACTGAAATAAACCTGTAATCGATGAAAGTCGACTGAAAGAATCTCGTGTAACATGAATCAGCACAATTCTCTTGTATGATGTCGTCTGAAGTAAACACATGAATATTTTATACATGTCGACTGAAGAAAACCTACAACCTTCTTAATGATTGTCATTACGATATGAATTCAACACATACATATTGAATGAAAAGAACTTTCGATGAATCATGTAATATATGCATTGCGTCGAATGAGCCATTCACATTAGAATTCGCTTTAGAATGGAGGTGTGCTCTCTCTGGAGAATGTAAACTGACAGATGTCATCTTACTGTCAGCTATTAATGGTGTCGCTATTGGTTAAAGATGGGCCTAGGGACGTCTTAAGCCCAAGTTCCTTAATTAAACCCTAGCGGGATCTTCGAGGCGTCTTTTGGAGGGAAATCAAAGCGCCAAAGTAGTGAGTATAAGAATGGGTTTTGAGTCATTTGGTCTCTCATGAGAACTTCTCTCGATTGGCAAGTTCAAGGGAGCTCTCAAGATCTTTAAGGTACTTTTCATATCTTTCTTCATATTCTTCAACATCTTAAATGTTCATAGTGTAGCTTCAAACTGTTCTAAGTCAAATAGGTTATTCGATCTTGAAAGATTTAGCAAACTTTTTGGGATTATGTTTATGATTTAGACGAGTTTAAATCTTCAAAGGAGTAGGTATTTTAGGGACTTTGTGCTTGTAGCTTGGAATATGTCGAGTGAGGATTCGTTGGGTAGTTTGGGTGCTCAAATTGACAAGTATATTGAACAACCTATGGATGATTCGAGTGACGAAAGGGATCATAGGGATTGGTCGCATGAAGATTTTATAGAGGCTGGAGTCGTAACTATAGCTAAACCACCGGTAGGAATACCCACTGAAGTTACACCACTGAGATCACTATCTACCATTGGAGAGTCGAGTGAGATTCTAAGTACGAGTGAACCAACAAACATACTAACCAAGAATCCTGCTAGTCGAGTGACTGAAAGATCAATGAGACAAATGAAATTGAAATATAAATTTCCTCCATCAATTGAAGTCAGGTTAGCATCGCCGACTGAAAGGATAGATTACAAAGTTCCTGGGTGGATTGGGTTTTACGAACGCCCATTTATTGATGGATTCAGATTCCCCATTCCAAATTTAGTATGGGAAGTGTTGGATCACTATCATCTGGCCCCTTCTCAATTAATGCCAAACACTTGGAGGATTCTATTGTTGATTGAGTGTATGTCTTTTGAATTGGGGATCATGTTCGGGGTGCGAGAATTATTGTATACCTACTATATGAAAGAACATCTGAGAGAAAAAAAGAGATATCACTTGTATCTCCGCCAAAAGAGGGAGCATTTGGTATTGGGCCTTACAACAAATGACATGGGGGATTGGCAAAAAAGTTATTTCTTCGTGAGAGGAGAGAGTGTGTTTGGGTCGAATGGGAGTGGAGAAATACCTGAACATTGGAATTCGTCGAGTGAGTATACTTTCATCCTTACTATAATACATTCTAAATTTTAAATTTATATGACTGTAAAGTTTCTTCTTCTCTTCTTCCAGGTCTTCAGTTGAATAAGAAGTTTGATACTACTCGTCGAGCCATCTCGAACACGAAGTTCATCCTTGGTTTGCCTGATTCGAAGAGGAATTGGAAAGCTGTTTTATAAGGGAAGAGACTGAGGTTAACTCCGCTGTGGAAGGAAGTGTTTGATTCTGAAGGTACCCCCTTTGCTTTGAGTAAGTATATTTTGGCCGTGATATTGTGCACTTGGGCGATTGTAGTTACATTTGGAAGGCTTCTATTTTTAACACCGCTGACCCCTGAAGAAATTTTATGCGCAGCTGAGATAATGTCGGGTCCATTCAAGGTACCAAAGCTTGATGAAATGAGGAGCCGGAGGAAGATTAAAAGGGTTAGAGGAAAGGAGCCGGAAGCAATCGAAGCAGAAATTCCAAAATCAACAGAAGTTGTATCGGCTGATGCTCCCGAAATGATAAGTCAGTCGATTGAAAAAGCCTCGGCTCAAAAAAAAAGAAAGGCAATTGTAGAGGTGGATGAAGATGCTGAGAATATTATTGTGAAGATTCCTCAGGGGTCTACTGTAATTTCAGATCCCTCCAGTCTTTCCATATTTATTAAGCGTCTATTGCTTGAAGAAGACGAGCAACGGCTGGTTGAGCTGGGTCCAACCGAAACGAGCAAGAAGATCGCGGCTCTAAGTTATCAGGTATTTGTTTTCGAAAACACGTAATATCCATTTATAGACGTCGTATGGAACATGCTAAGTGAAATTCGTTTCAGGTCATGGAATGTGGCCTCTTCATGCAACAGTATGTTGAATTAAATCAAAGGAGGATGAGGGATCTAGAGAAGGCCAACACAGCCGTCAGAAAAGATTTTGCTGAACTGAAAGCGAATTTCGACACTACCGAAAGGAAGTTAAGAAAGGTCTAACAGGAACTGAAAGAAACTCAGGCCACACTGAAATTGGAGAAGGAAGTATCTGATGTTACTATTGAAGCGTTCAAAGAAAGTGTAGAGAGCTTGACGAAGGAAAAGTCCGAATTGCTTGAGCAACTTGAAGTGGTTGCCTTTGAATCAATGATGAAAGAGAGAAGCAGTCTAATGGAAGATTATTTAGCTGGTCAGAATGTCGCTTGGAAGCCGAAGAAATGGATTCGAGAATATGAGAGGTTAGTTGTCGGGGTATCCCTTACAAGTGAGGGTGAAGAAGAAGAAAATGGAGATGAAGTGCTTTCGAAATAGGCTGTCGAAGAAGAGCAAATGGCTACTGGAGAAGCCGAAGAAGAAATGGCTATTACGGAGAAACAGGCTGAAACAGTTGAGGTTTCCAGATTGACTGAAACTATCCCAATCTCATCTGTTCCCTGCCAGACTGTTGATGTTCCTCCAGCAGAAGCTCAGCTTGATCCTGAAGTACCGACGATCGAATAGCCTCGTAGAATGAATCGTAACTTTTGATTTTGTTTTTCTTTTTGTAATGGAAAACTCTGAACTTAAATGATATAATGTTTCTTTTTGGTTGAAGTCAAAGTTTTTCAATTTTGTTTAGTCGTATAGTCTTCGGGACGATAAATAATTCTTCACACAATAACCATTATAATCCAACAATTAAATGGCCGAATGACCTACGAAAAATAAAAATTACCGGTAAAAAAGTTTGATATGAATTGCATTCCAGCTATTTTGAATTGGCCTCCCTTCTGTTGTTTCCAACTTATAGGCACTTTGGCCAACAATCTTCGTAATGACGTATGGGCCCTCCCATTTGGTCCTAGCTTCCCATCTTTCACTTCTTTGGTATTCTGAAAAACTTTGCGTAGAACCCAGTCTCCTTCTTTAAATGTCCTGCACCTGACAATTTTTGTTGAAATATTTGGCCATTCTTTGTTGATGAGCAGCTAGTCGAATGGAGGCCTGCCCTCTTAATTCATCAATCGTATCAAGGCTGAAATTCACGAGCTGCCGATTTGTTTCTTCTTCATCAAGCCATTGGTAACGTGGAGTAGGAACAATTTCTTCGGCTGGGACTACTGCTTCCCACTCAAACGCAAGAGAAAATGGGGTCAGTCCAATCGACGAACGGGGTGTAGTTCTGTAGGACCATAAGACTACTGGAAGTTCATCTGCCCATACTCCTTTTGATTTCTCCAATCTTTTCTTCATTATGTTCATGATCGTTTTATTGGACGATTCAGCTTGACCATTAGCTTGGGGAAAACGTGGGGTTGAGAAGTTCAATTTGATTCCCCAATTCTTACAGAAATCTTGGAAACGATAGCTGATGAATTGAGATCCATTATCGGTTATAATTTCCCTTGGCAATCCGAAACGACAAATGATGTTCTTCCAAATGAAATTTTGCACTTCTCTGTCTCGTATTTTGGCGAAAGCTTCTGCTTCGATCCACTTGGTATAGTAATCTGTAAGGGCAAGCATGTAGACTCGTTGTCCCGGGCCATTGGGAGCTTTCCAACGATATCCATTCCCCATTTCATGAAAGGCCAAGGCGACAATATTGGTCTGAGCCTCTCCAGTGGTAAATGGGAGATGGGGGTAAATCTTTGACACTTCTCGCACTTACGGTGAATTCAACCGAATCAGCTCGCATAGAGGGCCAATAGTATCCTGTCGTGTGGGCTCGGCAAGCTAAGCTTCTTTCGCCTGAATGGTTTCCGCATTCGCCTTCATGGAGCTCGGCTAATACGCATTGGGCTTCCTCTGAAGTAAGGCACTTGAGGTAGGGACAGGAAACTAATCTCCTTAAAAGTTTCCCATCATGTAGTGTGAATCTGGCAGCTAGCCGTTGAATCTTTCGTGCCTCTATTTTATCTTCTGGTAGCATGCCATTACGTAAATATTTTACAATTGGAGTCAACCACGAGTCGTCTGATTTGATTGTGGTAACTTCCTGGATTTCGCTCTTCCAAATTGCTGGCCACTGCAAATAAACAATTGGGATGGAATGGATTTTCTCCCCTTCAATTGTCGAACCCAGTGTAGCTAAAGCGTCTGCGTGCGTGTTATCATTTTTGGGGACTTGACAAATGGTCAGTTGGTCAAATGTCGACTGAAGTTCTTTCACCTTTTGTAGATAAGAAGCCATATGTGAATCTCTAGCTTGATATGAACCCTGAAATTGATTGACAATTAATTGAGAATCTGACTTTACTTCAACCTTTTTTGCTCCAAGTTCTCGAGCCAAATTTAGGCCGGCTATGAGGGCCTCATATTCGGCTTCGTTGTTGGTAACTCTGAAGTCGCACTTGAATGCCTGTTGCACCACATCACCTTCTGGAGTAGTAATCACAATCCCTAAGCCGCATCCACGTCTGTTGCTTGATCCGTCGACCGTGAGCTTCCATGTGGTTGATGGATTTCTTGTTCAACTGGTGCCTGTAGACTGGGACTGAAATCTGCAACAAAATCTGCAAGTGCTTGTGACTTGATCGCAGTCCGTGGTTGATAGGTAATGTCATGTTCTCCAAGCTCCACTGCCCATTTCAATCTCATCTCCCGGAAATCTCGGGTTTATGGAGAATGTTTCTCATTGGGTAAGATGTGTAAACCGTGATAGAATGCCCTTGAAAATATGGTCGTAGCTTTCTTGCTGCCGTTATCAAAGCTAGTACCAGTTTTTCCATAAGAGTGTAGCGTGACTCCGTACCCAATAACGTTTTGCTTAAATAGTAGACTGGGAGTTGAGTACCATCTTCCTCTCTGACCAGGACTGCACTTACTGCTTGCTCCGAAACTCCTAAATAAAGATAAAGCCTTTCGTTGTCGAGTGGCTTCGATAATAGAGCGGAGAAGACAAGTAACGTTTGAGTTCTTTCAATGCTTCCTCGCAGGTCGGAGTCCATTCAAACTTCTTGGCTTTCTTCAAGGTGGAGAAGAATATGAAACTTTTGTCCGTTGACTTTGAAATGAATCTATTCAGTGCAGCAATTCTTCCTGTTAATCGCATGACGTCTTTAGGATTGGTAGTAGAAGGGATGTCGAGTATACATTTGATCTGGCTTGGATTGGCCTCTATCCCTCGCCTCGTAACCATGTATCCAAGAAATTTTCCTGAAGCGACACCAAAAGCACATTTTGTAGGATTCAATTTCATGTCATACCTCCTCATTGTGTCGAATGTCTGCTCCAAATGTGATAGATGTTGTTTGGCTTCTAATGATTTCACCAGCATATAGTCTATATAGACCTCCATTGTTTTCCCAATTTTGAGAAAACATTTTGTTTACCATGCGTTGATAAGTAGCTCCAGCATTTTTTAGGCCGAATGGCATTACCTTGTAGCAATAAATGCCTCTGTCGGTGACAAAAGCTGTCTTCTCCTGGTCGCTTGGATGCATGAGGATTTGATTGTAGCCTGAATACGCATCCATGAAACTTAGCAATTCATGGCCTGCGGTAGCATCAACCATTGAATCAATATGAGGCAATGGGAAAGAATCTTTGGGACATGCTTTGTTCAAGTCCGTGAAGTCGATGCAGACTCGCCATTTCCCATTCTTCTTTCGTACTATCACTACATTAGCTAACCATTCTGGGAATTGGACCTCCATAATGGCTCCATTTTGTAGTAATTTATGGACTTCTTCTTCAATGATCTGATTTCTCTCCGGGGTGAACTTTCTTCTTTTCTGTATGACTGAAGGATAGCTTGAGTCCACATGGAGTTCATGGGTGATTAATTTTGGGTCGATCTCGGTCATATCTTCATGAGACCATGCGAAACAATCATGCTGTTTCATCAAAAAATCAATTAATTCTGCCCGTAGCTTGGGGTCAAGATTAGCTCCAATCTGTGCTTTATGGTCTTTATATTGCGGGTGAATTTGGACTTCGTCAAGCTCTTCAATACTCGGTAGGTCTGGTGATGATGCGCCAGATCCTTTCATTAATTGCTATGCTGACTGAGGTTTTGCTTTTAAAGTTGTTTGGTAACAACTTCTATAAGAAGATTGGTCTCCTTTAATTTCTTGGATTCCCCATCTTGTAGGGAATTTAAGTACTTGATGGTAAGTTGATGAGACTGCCCTCATCTCATGGATCCATGGTCTGCCAACGATCAAGTTGTAGGCTGAAGGACAATCGAGGACCAAAAATGAAGTCAACTTATTGATTCCCCCGGCATAGACTGGAAGAGTTATCTCTCCAATGGTGAATTTCTGTTCTCCGCTGAACCCGATAAGAACAGTTGACCTCATGTTGATTTTTTCTATCTCGGTTCCCATGTCAGAAAGTGCTGTCCTGAAGATGATATTTGCTGACGAACCTGTGTCGACTAAGATTCTTTTGACCATAAAATTTGCAATCTGCAATGAAATTACCAATGCATCATGATGTGGATTCATTCGACTGGAATTGATGTCGTCTGAAAATTCAATTGTAAGGTTTGTACATGTCTCATCTATTGACATAGTCGAATGGAAAAGGCCCGATGTTGTAACTCTGGCATGTCGTTTCGCTGCTGAATATGAGACACCACTGACTTCAGAACCACCAGAAATAAAACTTACAGTATTGTTGATTGGTGGTGGTGGTATGGGGCCATCTTCTTTATCATTTCTACTGGCCATTGTAGCCTTGCCCTTATCTGTGAGTAATTCTTTCAAGTGCCCTTTATTCAACAATTACAATACTTCCAATCTCAGAGCCACACAATCTGCTGTCGTACGGCCATAATCTCGATGAAACTCACACCACTTGCTGGTATCTTTCTTGATTGAATAATCTCTGGAGCGTGGTGGCCACCTTACTTCGCTTCCCATCTTCCTGAGTACCGAAACAAGTTCCCCTGGGGAAACAGTAAAATTGTAGTATGGGAGTCTCTCCTTGTTAGCAGATTTGTCCTGTCCCCTGAATGGCAATGGTTGACGCTTGATGTCCTGGTTGAAATGTTGATGCATTTTCTGATGATCCTTCATGTCTGTCAGCCGTGGTGCTTTATTGGGAAATTCTTTGCGTCGTTTAGTAGTATCTTGAGTACTACCGTATTGCAAACAGCAGAGTTCTCTTTTCTTTTGTTCCTCTTGTCTTCTTCCCATCTTATTTCAATTTGGGCTCGAGCCATGGCTTGATCCATCGTGTAGCATCGGAATTTAGTGAGTTTCTTGTAAAGTCCGCTTTCTAGAAGCAAACCATTTCTGAATGCTTCTACCGCAGTAGGTTGATGGAGGTCCGGGATAGTTATCATTTCTTTATTGAAGCGGGCTGCGTAGCTTCGTAAAGATTCACCTTTCCTTTGCTGGATGGCATAAAGGTCGTCTGAAGTCTTTTCAATCTTGCAAGAACTCGCGAAATGCTCTACAAATTTGTCTGCCAAATGTTGGTATGACCCAATGGACCTATATGGGAGAATGATGAACCAAGTTAGGGCTGGACCAGCCAATGTCTCCCCAAATCCTCTGCACATTCCAGCCTCCTACTGTCGAGGGGTTAGGCCTGTTGACATCATCTTATATTTGTAATGGATGACGTGGTCGTCTGGGTCAGTGGACCCATCATACATTTTCATATCTGGAGGGCTGAATTTCCTTGGTAATTCCACAGAGGTGATAGTCTCAAAAAATGGTGTGTCAGAAATTGTCTCAGCTCTACTTTTCCTCATTGGTAGTTTTATGCATGGTAAACTGGACAATATTGCTTCTTTGAACTCTAATATTTCTTGGCGCATGTCGGAGGTGACTTGCTGAGATTGGTCGGGTGGGGAAATTGGCAGAACTGTAGGTTTTCTCGGATGGTCGCCTGGAGAAGGATCATCATTTTCCACATCGTTGAATGTTTCCAAAATATTGGATGGAACTATATCATTGTTGGCATTGTCCGGAGAATCGCGTTGTTGAGAGGTGGAAGAGATTAATTCTAACTGCTTCTGAAGGTTTATATTAGAGCTTCGCATGGTCAAATTCTCCTCCTCCAAAGTTCGTAGTCGTTCTTGCAGCATAGTTATTTGGGCTGCAATTGGATCTGGTGTCAACTCGCTGCTTGAAGTCATGAATGACAGTTGAATTGTAGACCGAGAAATCTTTTGCTTGCTATAAATCGCTAAGGCCCCACGGTGGACGCCAAATTATGGATGCTGGATTTCGGCCGAGGTCCACAATCAGAATTTGTAGGTTGGGGGCATTAGTGATCCTGCAAGACAAAGGTAGAGTGAGCGAGAGTAGACTACCTACCGGTGTGGTAGGTGCCGGGGGCACTCCGACGCTCAAGTCAGTCGTATGAAATGAGCTATAAGAAGATAAACGTGAAAGTAAGGCCTGTTTATTACCTTGACTTTCTTTTGATGCCGTGAGGGCGGTGACAAGTAGGATGTCCAGGCTGCTTTGAACCTTGAGTTATCTTCCCTTTTATAGATCTGAAAAGAGATTATTTTGCAGCTATGATATAGGTTGGCAACGGGCCTACAACGTGCTGACATTTCTGGCAAAGGAGCCCACAACGTGCCTTGGTTTCAACTCTCGGTGCTGCATGTGTTTATGCTTAGAAAAAAGAGGAAATAGTTAGTAATAAATTGAAGTGTGTTTTATGCTGTCTACTTTTTTGGTTTTATGTTTGTAGCGTTATCTACCGATGGAATAAGGTCTTTTGGGCTGGGTTTTCCAGTGTTTAAGGGCCTATATTTGTGGGCTTTGGGTATTGAGTTTAACGAGAAAAGACGGTTTTACCCTTAGGACCAAATTTGGTCCGTACAATAAAATTAAAAAAATGAATAAAATATTAGGTAACAACAATGACTAATTATATATTTTATAATATGTGAATGCTATTGCATGCTTTGTGGATGTTTTTGGCTTACGAATTGTATAGCAAGTTTGTTTTTTATTATTACTTGATTGTTGATTTATATTTATATTAAATCTGACTTAATTAAAATTAGATTGGACAAAATTTGGATAAGTCTTGAGATTGCTTTAGATAGACGGTCAAAAGAGTATATGGTTGGAGTTGAAATTTTTTTGGCATTTAGCTTGAGTCATGCAGTTGATCAAAATGACATTCGTTGTCCTTGCTTGAAATGTGGAAATCTGAACAATCTTACTAGTGAGGAAATAAGGGACCATTTGTTTATCTACGGAATGGATCAAAGTTATATTAAATGAATATGACATGGAGAATCAATACATCCTATATCGGACTTAGGGGTGTTCATAGGGTCGGGTCAACCCGCGACCCGACCCGACCCGCAATGACCCGACCCGACCCGGTCGGGTTTATTAATTTTAAAATGCATTTTCGGGTCAACCCGAACCCGACCCGAAAAATCGGATCGGATCACGGGTTTCGGGCAGGAAAATCGGGTTTGACCCGACCCGACCCGAAGCAAGTAATATTACAACAATTATAATATATATATTTTTCAATGATATACTTTTGACAAGAAATACTTGTAGCTGAAGTGGTAATGTCCTTGTTTGGTCATCTGGTGTTCCATGGTTCGAATCCTACCTTCCTCAAATTTTGAGAAAATTTTAATTTTTAAATAAAAGGTTGAAGGTGGGATTCGAACTCTTGATTTGGAGGATATAAACCAGACATTTCACCAATTCGGCCACTGACTACCTTGTGAAAAATGTATCAAAAAAATATATATTATATTTACCGCATGTCATGTTGACCCGACCCGACCCGCAGGTTTTGCGACCCGACCCGCGCGGGTCAACTTCTCAAATTTCGGGTCACGGGTCGAATGACCCGACCCGATCGGGTCAAAAAAAAATCAACCCGACCCGACGACCCGACCCGTGAACACCCCTAATCGGACTCATCAAATTCAGCATTCACCAAATATAAAAAGATATGATGGTAATTTGTAGACAACATGGTAGAGATGGTGCAGGACGCACATACAGATTGTACTAATGACCCTGATCAGTTCCAAAAGTTACTAGAGGATGCTGAAAAGCCTTTGTATCCAAGTTGTTTAAAGTTTACAAAGTTATCTGTTTTGGTGAGATTGTACAAATTGAAAGCAGATTATGGAATCTCTAACACTTGCTTTTCAGAGTTATTACAGTTATTAGGTGATATGTTACCCACTGGTAATGAATGCATGTGTCCATGTATGATGCGAAGAAAACTCTAAATGCGTTAGGTTTAGAGTATCACAAGATAGATGCATGTCCTAATGATTGCTTGCTATACAGAAAAGATTACCAAGATGCTACTACATGTCCGATATGTGGATTGTCAAGATGGAAGGTTGCTAAGAATTCAAATGAGATAAAAGAAAGGGTTCCTGGGAAAGTATTATGGTATTTTCCACCTATTCCAAGGTTTAAACGAATGTTCCATAATAGTGAAATATCAAAGAATTTGATATGGCATGCTAAGGAGAAAGACTTTGATGGAATAATGCGTCATCCATCAGATTCACCTGCTTGGAAGGTAATAGATTATATGTGGCCAGGTTTCTCTGCAGATTCAAGAAATCTTCGACTTGCACTTGCAGCTGATGGGATTAACCCACGTAGTACTCTTAGCAGTAGACACAGTTGTTGGCCAGTTATATTAGTTACCTATAACCTTCCCATTTGGATGTGCATGAAAAAAAAGGTTTATGATGTTAACTTTATTAATTTCTGGGCCTAAATAACCAGGAAATGACATTGATGTGTATTTGGCGCCATTGATTGATGATCTTAAAATCTTATAGGAGCACACAATTGACCGGATAGAATGGGAACAAGTACATCGTACTGTATTACAAAATACAAAAGAAGTCCAACATTATATTGAGTAAGCACATATTCATTTCATTTAACTTATTAATTTTTCTAGTGTCTCTATACTTATTGTATTTTTTACTTATCACCAAATTATTTATGATATGACAGACAACATATTAGAGCATTGAGGGCAAAAAATCGCATCAAATCAAAAAATGCCAAATGGTTACAAGATGAGCACAACAAAACTATATTAATTGATAGGTTCTATTGGATGTTAATCATTTTGGACCCTGATAATAACATTGCATATTTCTTGGATCCAATTCAAGAAGAAGTTCGTCGTGATATTAAGGATATTGTCAACAAGTAAGTCTTGTTATTTATTTTTTATTTTTTTTTAAAAAAAAAAGGGACATATTTATGTTATATTTCCTTGGCATATTTCTTGCAGGGCATTAAAAATGTTTGCGACTCAAAAGCAAAGAATGTTACAGAAATCTATCACTTGGAAGAGTGTTATGGTATACATATTTTAACTAAACTAATCGATTTAATTTTTTCATAAAATTATTAATATGTCGAAATGGTTATAGTGTCCAAAACAACCAACAAACAAGGAATGTGGATATTATGTATTAAAGTATATTAGAGACATCATTGCAGATCCACAGATATCTGTTATGCAAAAGGTAAGAGTTTTAATAATTTTACTATTAAATATATTGTTGTTTGGGGATTGAACTTGTGCCATGTGGAGCTACAAAAAGTGAATCCATTATATAAGTGAATGTTAGTGGAACTTGAAAAATCGCCTATGAAAAATTGATGATTAATTAATATTTTTTTATGCGTTATTATTCCAGTTTCAAGGAATAATACATACACTCAAGAAGAAATTGATGGGACGTGAAGTGAATGGGAGAATTTGTAGCATCAGAGATATGAAATTTAAATTTGCTGATTTTTTAATTTTTTTTAAACTCAATTACTTTGTTCAAGTGATTTTTTAAGGCTTAGGGTTTTAATGAGGATGGAAAGAAAAAAACCGTATGGAAAAATTCAAATTCATAAATATTTTTATTGAATGAATTTTATGTTTTATCATATTATGTTCTAATGATTTTTATGATGAATCATTTAAATATGGAATAAAAAAAGCATATGAATTTTAAGAGATCAGTTAACAAAACATTTAAAAACAGTTTTGATATAATAAAAACTGATTTCTTTTTTTACTCAAAGACATCATTTTGTATAAGCGATTTCTATTCAAATACATATGAAGTCGGTTTTAATCAAACTGATTTCATTTCACAAATATAAAGACATCGGAAATTAATAAAAATACAGATTTCTATAACAATTCGAAAGACATCGCTTTTACGAATAATTGATGTTTTTCGAAACATTTATAACATCAGTTATTAAATGATCTAAAAAGAAGAAAGCTTTAACAACACTGGAATAGAAAACACTTTTGAAACTGATGTCTAAACTAATAGACATCATTTAAAAACCGATGTCTTTATGCATTATTGTAGTAGTGAAACTAAATCATTTGATAAACACAAACCGTAAAATGAAACTAATAATTTTCAACCAAAGAAAAATACATGTCATGGTGTCAAGATCGTGTCATATTTCAACTATGAAATACATTCACACTATTTGTAAAGACAATTTACAAATAAATCACAAGTTTTATTGATAAATTAACAATTTAAATGCTACAAACAAATAAAAATGTTACAAATATATTTAAAAATATATATATATAATTTTTTTTTTTTTTGGCCCGGGCCGGGTCAAAATTGCGAAGCTCGGCTCGGGCCCGATCCCGAGCAGGGCTTTGATCAAAGGCCCAGCCCGGGTTTTTCTGCCACCCTTAATCAAAAGCAAGGCAACCTCTGATCATATCTGAGATGCGAAGGAATGCTTCGCCATATTCAGGAAACACAAAATGAAACTTAACCCCCTGAAATGTGCATTCAGGTATCAACATGGTAGTTCCTAGGTCATATTGTGAATATGAGAGAGATAGAGGCTAGCCTGACTCAGCTCAAGATCATATAAGAGATGGTTCAATGAGCCTATATCTATATCTAATCGTGTCAGAAGTAGCAGTGATCGCAATGTTGGTCAGAGAAGAAAATAAGAAACAACAACTCGTGTATTACACAACTAAATCGCAGGCCCTATACATACAATAGATAGTACTTTTTTTTTTTTTTGCATAATCTTATGTAGTTGGCTATATTTTGAGATCTATCATTTCTCTAGTGTATGTAAATATTATTTTTTTGTTCATTTAAGACGATTATGGGCATCATGGAATTACATAGAAATATATGAACATGAGATAGGAAGGGGCAATATAGTAGACTTTGTAATGTGAGATGGATGAGTAAAAGCCAAAGGAAGCCATGAAAGTTGGAAATTCATAGCAGCATAAATTCCTTTAGTCTCTATATTTTGAGTAAATAATTCACTCCTCTTTATTTACTTAAAATATCTCTTTCCTTAATTACTTTCTTAATTGTTGGATTCCACTTTCTAAGTATAAAATAATATTTATCTTATATAACTTAAAATTCAAACAAACTTAGCATAAAAAATGAAAATATATGATAATTACATGTATTTTAACGAAAACAACTATATGACAGAGACTTCTTGAGTAATTTGTTAAATTTATAGACTAACTGAGCAATTAACACAAACTGTAGGACTTAATAACCATCTTTGATTGTACAGTTTTTTAGTTGGTTGATTTATTGTGTAATTAATTACTAGTTTATTCCAATTTCTAAAAACTGTACAAAAATAAATTAAATTAATTTTTAGCCTCATATATTATTTAATTTTTGAAATTCGAACTCGGGAGGTTAATAATAATAATAAATAAATAAAAACTGTTTGAAAACTCGGCCAAGCCACCAGCTTAGAGCTATTTAAAATTAATAGCAATGAAATTTATCCACTATTTAATTATTCTCAAAATTTGTTATCATATACACCACCCATATTATCGTTCAACTTCAACCACATCTCCCATCCACCATTAAGAGTGGGTAAAAA
The DNA here is from genome assembly GCA_019454045.1 of Zanthoxylum bungeanum. Classification (NCBI taxonomy): domain Eukaryota; kingdom Viridiplantae; phylum Streptophyta; class Magnoliopsida; order Sapindales; family Rutaceae; genus Zanthoxylum; species Zanthoxylum bungeanum. Next base: position 21,688 of record SKCR01045832.1, read on the forward strand.
AACCGACTGAATCGAACCAGACCGCGAACCGAATCAAATCGGACCGAATTTACGATTTTTTTTCTAATAATTCGGTTTGAGGTTCGGATTGACCCACCCCAAACGGTTTACGGTTCGGTTTAGGTGCGAATCCGAACCGCACCTGTTAAACCGAACCGAACCGTTATAATTAAAATAAAACCCTAGATTGTTCCTCATCTCTCAATCTCTCTCTCTCTCTCTCATCACTCTTATTTCATCTCTCCCTGTCACTCTCTCTCTCGCTCTCGCCATCACTCTTCTTTCATCTATCCTAGATTTTTCCTCATCTATCACTCCGGGAATTATTGACACAACGCCAAAAAGAAAGCCTTGAGAGTGAGCAAAAAAAAAAGGAAAAAATATTTTTGTCTGAGTAACTAACTCATTTGTATCTTTTCCAGCATGTGATTTTCTGGTGGTTGTGTACCTTTTCATATTGAAGAATAATTGAAGAATCTTTGGATAACTTTGGATATTGAGCAAAATAGAGGGAGCCGTAAGCCACTCTTCAGGATGAAGCTGTCCTTATCATTATTGTTTTATTAGCTTCCAATTTCAATGTTGTACTCATGACTTTACTAAGATTTAACTTCGTTAAAGGTGATTGCAAAATGGTGTTTTTTTTTGAATATTCGAAATCGTAGCCTCATATTTGTGTGATGTTTATTTTAAGAGTCACTGTTCATTGGCACTATACACATTTTCCTTAAGTGGATGAAAATTTGTTTTAAGTATAATAATTCGTAAACCGAACCGAACCGAACCAATCCGTAAACCGTTGGTTTAAAAAAATTTTCAATCCGAACCAAACCGTTATTTAATGGTTTGATTTGAGAGATTAAAAAAACGGACCTAAAATATGGTTTGTTTCGATTTTTAACAAATACCGAACCAAACCGAATCGCGCCCACCCCTATCGACCATTAATTATAGTCACTGTACCAGCCTCGCAATGAGTCTTTCTTTTATTTAAGTATTATCATATAATATTTGTATATGTTCTGTTTTGTATATGTTTGAATCAATTAGTATAGTCACTGTACCAGCCTCGCCACTTAGTATATGTTATGTTTTGTATATGTTTGAATCAATTATAGTCACTGTACCAGCCTCGCCACTTAGTATATGTTCTGTTTTGTATATGTTTGAATCAATTATAAAGAGATTTTAAATAATTTTAACATTTGTATATGTTTGAATCAATTATAAAGAGATTTTAAATCATTTTAACATTTATAAAGTACTTAAAATATAATTTTAAGAATTATCAAGATAGATTCTAAATCTCAAAACGATTGTTTCACCCATGAAATTTGTTTAATGATTGATTTAAAAATATATATATTTTCAAGATTGATTTAACGATGATTTAATTATCAAGATTAATTTAATGATTCATATTTATTTCATCTAATGATTGGCCTTAAATTTATACAATTAGTCCAAATATTATTTTCAACCAATATGAGATTAATTATATCTTTTTGACATGTATATTTTTAAAAGGCCCAACACCCAGGGGTGACCCTAGGGCTGAGTCTTAAGGCCACCCAGTGGATGAATGCTATACACCCCGAATCCATATTGTGTATAACAATTAAGTCAAGACGCAGGTGCCAGGATTTCAAACCCACACCCAAACCTCAGATACGGATCGTTTGCTACTTGGAGGCTAGTCCTAGGACCAACCAACTGCACTAGCACTTGAGGTTATGTATATCTTTATCTAATACTATTTCACAAAAATAGTATACTTGTAATTTGAATCATTTCAGGAATTTCCAAAATCATACTCTTTCTCACAATTATAGCACTGCCTCTCCATCTGCTTTGGGAGTAATTTTTTGGTTATACTCTTCTTCACAATATAAATAAGATATACAATTTTTTTTTTCCATAAATATAATCTTACGTCTATTAGGATTATTATGCGACACATTTTAACAGTAAAATATCATCGAAATACATAATTTTTCAATCTCACAACATAATTAATATCAAACACACAGTTGTTTTTCATACAGCAGATTATTTATTCAGCAAAATACTAGCATATTATTATCTCACAAGCGACAGACCCAACAATCCCAAACTTGCTCTAATTAGACAACATAATAATGGCGGAAATTTTGCGTGCTGCTGGCAGCTTATTATAGTCAAATGCCTGTAAACATGTCAGGCAATCATGCACCATGCAGCTTCAGAAAATCAGTGTGAGTTTTGCCGTCCATGGTCCTCTCTAAAGTGTATTTAATATAATCCATAAACTTAATATCTCGGTAAACCCTAGGACGATCAGCAGTCATCATTGATTCCAGGGGACCGATTTCCACTTCTTCTGCTGGAAACACAAATGTCGCCAATGACATTCTTGCGTGTTTCTCATTTGTCACCCCTCTGTGCTCAATGCTTTTGTATACCCCATTACTCAAAAGCTGAAAAACCAATTATAAAACATAGAATATATATTAATATCGTCAAATCAATTAGCAGTGAAGTTTTTGGTTAACATAATTAATCAAATGATTATTATACCTCGACAACATCCCCAAGGTTTACAACAAATGAGCCTGGGATTGGTTTTACAGAAACCCATCTATCTTTATGTTTAATTTGGAGGGCAGTGACGTGATCATCTTGCATGAGTAAAGTAACTGTGCCTCCATCTGAATGGGGGCTGATGCCAAGAACAAGATCAGGCCTGGTGCAAGGAGGATAAATATTCAACCTTATTGCCTGTTTCACCTCCTGGTGTAACTTTTTTAGACCGTCTTTGTCCATTCCCATCAACACTGATAGCTTTGAAATTAATTCCTCAGCTACCTTGTGTGTTTCCGCTGTGTATTCATCTACTACCTCCCTATTGAATTGAAACAAATACAAAAATCAAATAAAATATCAGTAATTCCTTGATCGATTTTTAATACCAAGAATTGTATGTAAAAAAAAAAAAAAGCCACATTAATTTATCCTTCATCAGCGTTTTTCCTGTTGTTGCTTTAACACCACAGATAAAATGAGAATTAAAAATCAATCATGAACCAAAAAAAGTAAAAAGGAGATGGAAGTGTCCTACTCCCATCTGCAAAAGAACACATACTTGAAATCTGGTACTGAGTCGATTGGCCAGTGTTTCATTTTCCTGTTTTTATGTGGGATAGCCTGTAGGAATAGGACATCGCACCAGTCGAGCTTCTGTTCCTCCGAGATCACCTGCCCTTGCCCATATCCTTGAAGATCATGTGCTTCCATTGCATATTTCTTCTTCTCATCAATAGGAAGTTCAAAAAATTCTCCTACTACTTTCTTCATATCATCTATCAACTTTTCTGCTATCCCATGATTTGTTATCTGCCCAACAAAAAAAAAATAATCACTAGGGGTTAGTAAGTACATACAGAAACTCCAGGAGTTTTGCCGAGTAGGATTTAAACAGTTGTCTTTAACCGACCATCATTGTAAAAAATTATACATATAATTAATAAGGACATACATAAAAGAAACCCCATTCTTTGCAAGCATTGTCTAGGTTTCTTAGTTCAGCTTCATCTCCACCGGCCAGCAAGGAAAAGTTGATGATTGGTATCTCGGAGGAAACTGCTGAGAACTCAGATTCTTGAGGCCTGAGATTTTGTTCTTGAATATATCTTTCAGGCAGAATCTGAATGTCATTCCTTACAATCTCCTGAACACTTGGTACAGGTAAAGATTTTCCCCAAACCACGTACTCATTACTATTTTTCACTTCGGTAGCCATTTGTGTTTCAAATGTAACCTGCTATAGGTGTTTTTTTGTGTTTCAAATATAATCTGCTTTGTGCTTAAGGGAGTGCGCGAACACACATTTATATACACGTTGATGAGCATATTCACTATTATCAAGTGAATTAATTAGTATTAATTATTCATTGGAATCTATCAATTTTCTACTACAATTTGAAATTATTAACTTTTCTTAACAAAACGACGAAATTATTGTATAGGCCCGTGGTTTTGTAACCTTATGAGTTAGGTGGGCGTGGCTTGGTGGTGTAGAGTTTAGGATCTCACCTTGAGGTCATGGGTTAGAATTCAGTAATGGTGCGTTTACGTACTCGTAATCGGAATGAGCTGGAATGAGAATGGTAAATCAGAATCAGAATAAGTTGTTTACTTAACTGTAGGAATCGGAATCGAAATGAAGCAGTATTACTATTTATGTGTTTACTTTGTCCAGTAATCGGAATGAATTGTTAAAAAATTACAAAAATACCCTTAGTTATAATTATATAAATTAATTAATTATTATTAATTTTTGCAGTATAAATTACTCAATGTTAAATTATTTTTTATTAAAATATTAAATATTATTTTATTATTAATTATTGATTAATAGTTTTTTTATTATATATTATTTAAGTATTAATTAATTATTACTTACTTAATCAATTATTAATGTATTAAATTATTAAATATTAATATATTCTTTTATTAAATTATTATTTTATTAAAATAGTAAATATTATTTTTTATTAATTATTGATTTTATTAATACATTTTATTTATTATTTATAAATTAATATTAATTAATTATCTTATGGATAATATTGTAATTTCCTATCAATAATGGGAATGAGAATCTCATTCTCATGGGGTGGTGGGAATGAGATTCTCATTCTTCATTCCCAAATTTGTGGGCACCACTCTCATTCCCATTCTCATTTTTATTTTATTTCATGAAGTAAACACTCTTATTGGAAATGATTCTCATTCCTTCATTCTCATTACCCTTAAGTAAACACACCATAAGTGCGTTTCTTGTAAGAGTCTGAGATAGATGGGATTTTACCTGCTCCATTTAAGCCCGTAATAAGTGGTTTGACAGCGGGGTTTCCAACGATTCCAAATATATATATATAATATATATATCTTTAGTCTCTCTACTTTGAGTAAATAATTCACTCCTCTTTATTTACTTAAAATATCTCTTTCCTTAATTACTTTCTTAATTGTTGGATTCCACTTTCTAAGTATAAAATAATATTTATCTTATATAACTTAAAATTCAAACAAACTTAGCATAAAAAATGAAAATATATGATAATTACATGTATATTAACGAAAACAACTATATGACAGAGACTTCTTGAGTAATTTGTTAAATTTATAGACTAACTGAGCAATTAACACAAACTGTAGGGACTTAATAACCATCTTTGATTGTACAGTTTTTTAGTTGGTTGATTTATTGTGTAATTAATTACTAGTTTATTCCAATTTCTAAAAACTGTACAAAAATAAATTAAATTAATTTTTTAGCCTCATATATTATTTAATTTTTGAAATTCGAACTCGGGAGGTTAATAATAATAATAAATAAATAAAAACTGTTTGAAAACTCGGCCAGGCCACCAGCTTAGAGCTATTTAAAATTAATAGCAATGAAATTTATCCACTCTTTAATTATTCTCAAAATTTGTTATCATATACACCACCCATATTATCGTTCAACTTCAACCACATATCTCCCATCCACCATTAAGAGTGGGTAAAAAAACCGACTGAATCGAACCAGACCGCGAATCGAATCAAATCGGACCGAATTTACGATTTTTTTTCTAACAATTCGGTTGCGGTTTGGATTGACCCACCCCAAACGGTTTACGGTTCGGTTTAGGTGCGAATCTGAACCGCACCTGTTAAACCGAACCGAACCGTTATAATTAAAACAAAACCCTAGATTGTTCCTCATCTCTCAATCTCTCTCTCTCTCTCTGCCGCTCATCACTCTTATTTCATCTCTCCCTGTCACTCTCTCTCTCGCTCTCGCCATCACTCTTCTTTCATCTATCCTAGATTTTTCCTCATCTATCACTCCGGGAATTATTGACACAACGCCAGAAAGAAAGCCTTGAGAGTGAGCAAAAAAAAAAAGGAAAAAATATTTTTGTCTGAGTAACTAACTCATTTGTATCTTTTCCAGCATGTGATTTTCTAGTGGTTGTGTACCTTGAAGAATAATTTTTAGAATCTTTGGATAACTTTGGATATTGAGCAAAATAGAGGGAGCCGTAAGCCACTCTTCAGGATGAAGCTGTCCTTATCATTATTGTTTTATTAGCTTCCAATTTCAATGTTGTACTCATGATTTTACTAAGATTTAATTTCGTTAACTTGTATACTTATGCCTTACGGTTGGTTGCAAGGTGATTGCAAAATGGTGTTTTTTTTTTTAATATTCGAAATCGTAGCCTCATATTTGTGTGATGTTTATTTTAAGAGTCACTGTTCATTGGCACTATACACATTTCCCTTAAGTGGATGAAAATTTATTTTAAGTAGAATAATTCGTAAACCGAACCGAACCAATCCGTAAACCGTTGGTTTAAAAAATTTTCAATCCGAACCAAACCGTTATTTAATGGTTTGATTTGAGAGATTAAAAAAACGGACCTAAAATATGGTTTGGTTCGATTTTTAACAAATACCGAACCAAACCGAATCGCGCCCACCCCTATCGACCATTAATTATAGTCACTGTACCAGCCTCGCAATGAGTCTTTCTTTTATTTAAGTATTATCATATAATATTTTCAAAATGTTAGAAAAAATCAATTTCTTAAATTTTAAATTGATATTTTTCTTATGTTTTAGTAAATTCAAATTTAAATTTATGAAGGACTTTTCAAAATCCGACCTATTTATCCATCTTATTTTTTTATCTATATTTTCAGTCAACTTGATATATCATGTAAAAGGAAGAAAATATAGATTTTTGTTTTTGGTATTGAATTAAGTAACGTTGAATCAAATATCCTTCACATGGGGAAAATTAAAAAAAGGAGCAAATCTTTATGGACAAACGGTCAAAATTATAATGTCAATTCACAGAGAAATCGGCAACCAAAAGTCACTCTCAATTTCTCTCTTTTCGTTCTTTTTAGTAATTTTAGTCAAGGGTTCATTAATACGATATTGTCATTTTTTGATTATTAGGGATGAATTTCAAATCTAAACCTAACATGATGTCATAAGATTTCGTCCTAATTTTCAGAGTGATCGACTCAAAAACCCAAACAATATGGGATATTATATTGTAGGTTTTGTTCGGTATAATTTTTCAAGTAGAATTTCTTCAAATTTAACTTTTACTAATAGAGTTTTTAGATTAGAAGTAAGCTTTTGATAAAAAAAAAAGTTTATGTATATATATTTTAAATTAGTTATTTGATTTTTTTTTTACAATTCCTCTACTCTGCAAAGCCTCAATTTTAAGTTTTTAGTAAAAGAGGCAAAAATAAATTTTTAAATACTATAAATTATATTCAGAATACAATCAAACACCACCAAAAAGATTGAAAAGAGTATACGGAATTAAAAAAAAAAAAAAAATCACTTTCGACTAATAGAGATATCATAATAAATAAGCACAGAGGGATAAAATGAGGAGGGATTACGGGGAAAATGAGTGAAACTCCTTTAATATTTGGTAAAATTAAACGAAACCCTTTCATATTTAAAAGTCCTTAATTTTAGCCTAATATTCTCAAACCTCAACGAGAGATTCGAGATGTTTTTTCATTTTAATTCGAAAAATCGGTTAGATTCGGGATCATCACAATAGGGAAGGGATGTAATGCCTCGATTTCAATCACTACTTCACGTTTTACAATAAAAATCAAAATATTTATAATAAAATCTCATATAAAATAATTTCGCTTAGTTTTTTTTTTGTCTAATTTCACAAAATATAAGTAGGTTTTGTTATTTTTCCAATGGATTAATTAGATAAGATGCATAACTGGAGTTTTCGTGTCCAACAAGATGCACCATGTATTCAATATAGTTGATTTTTTTAATATTAGGCGGTTCAATGAAACTTTCAAAGCAAATGGTATTTTGTAGATATTTTTGTTTGTTTATTCAATGGCGGGTATTTACATTCATTATGTATATTAAGTAGCAATGATATGAGAGCCCGTAATATTCAACACATATGATGTAAAAAGGGTCCCATTTTAGCCGCCAATACTTTGACTTACGCAGAAATCAATGCCTTTTTTTTTTTTTTTAAATTAGTCTTCTTTGAATTTAATCCATGTTATTATTATATGAGTGCCTTAAGAACCTAAATCACGGTAATTTAGATCTATTGTTAATTATTTTTGTCTTTTTTTTTTTATTATTTTCTATCACGTATAATCCTAAACAGTTAAAATTTAATTATTTAAAAAATTTATTTAATAATTATCAATCATAATTTATAAAAAAAAAAAGACTCAATATAAAATCTAATTGGGAAATTAATAAATTTAGCCAATTTTTTTTTTTTTTATCATTTTCCAAAATGAGCCTCAGAGTTTGTGTTTTGCCAAAATATCCAATCTCTCCGAAATAGACTTCGGAGCCAACTTCTCCGAAGTCTACCCCGAAGTTTCGAAGTTTTATTTTTTATTCATTTGACATAAAACTTCGAAGATCCGGAGTTTTTAAAAATATAAATAGCCAATATTAGTTCTTCGGAGATTCAAAGTTAGTTATGCGGACCGAGACTCACGAAAAGGGAGTGATCCTTATTTTATGATGGTCGATTGCACGTGTTAAAGCGGAGGCATATCAAACTAGTCATTCGGCCTATAGAGGATGTCAATAGATAACTTATATATTTTGTTGACAAAGTGATTCATTCATTTAAATCTTTTATTTATTTATTTCATAGGTCATCGTGCTACGCAGAATCAGTGGTCACAAGTTGATCCTCCTCCCGCTCACCCATCAGTAGGCTTAGATGGCACCAATTTATCTCACGCTTCTTATCTCGTACATGGTGATCCCATAGTCACCTTGTTACGTGATCGCCTCATTGTGATAGAGGAGATTCATACGAGGATCAATGATTGACATAAGGAAATGAGGCGTTAGAGCTTCTAGGAGGATGACTGCTGAGAGTGATCCTCAGCATGATGATTTACTGGCTGAAGATAATTTTGATGATTTGTAGTTTTATATTATTTTCATTTTGATGTATAGTTAATTATTGTCCACAAGGGGCATGACTTTGTGGTGTAGGGCTCATTGGGGTGTCAAAGCGAATCAACGAATCGAATTCGTATCGAATCCTTAACGAATCGAATCAAAATGTGATGGATTCGTATTCGATTCGTTTATTAAACGAATCCTAATATCAGAATTCGTATTCGATTCGTTTATTAAACGAATCGAATACGAATATTCGTTTATTCGTTTAGTCAATGATATTATTTAATAAAATAATCTATCACACTTGATTTACATTAATTCTTCATAAATATATACATATAAAATATATAATTATATATTTACTAAAAATACCTCACAAAATATTGAAAATATTACATTTTCTATGATAATTAGCTATAATTTCTCAAATCTTAATTGAAAATTAACAAGAACTAGTAAATAAAAATAATAAAACGAATCCTAAACGAATAAACGAATCAATAAGCTTAAATTCGTATTCGATCGTTTAATAAACGAATCGAATCGAATTGACCCATTTATTAAACGAATCCATTTTTTCAAACCCGTATTCGCTTTAAAGCGAATCGAATCGAACGAATAAACGAATCCTGACCCAAATTGTCACCCCTAGGGCTCATGATCTCACTTTGAGATCTTGGGTTTGAATTCATGAAGTGCGTTTCTTATAAGAGTCTGAGACAGCCGGGAGTTTTACCTGTTCTGCTTAAGCTCATAAGGGGTGGTTTGGCGGTGGGGTTCCAACGATTTCAAAAAAAAAGGTATAATTAATTGTTTTATTTTATTTATCAATATGATTTTTAAGTATAAGTCCCAAAAGTAAAAAAAAAAATAATAATAATAATAATAATAATAAAATACAATCATATATTATATTGTATAGAAAATAAAATTAAAAAAACTACAAAACATATATTATATGAAATAAATATATAAAAAACTACGATAAATAAATAAACTAAAACAAATAAAAAAATTAAACTTTCGGAGACTTGAATTTCGGATCTCATAATTTTCAAAATAAAAATAAAAACAAATAAAAACAAATAAAATAATAATAAAATTTCGGAGATCCGAAATCAATTCTTCATATCTCAGAAGATTTAAATAACAAATTAAAACTTCAGAATTTCGGAGTAGACTTCGGAGTAGTTGGCTTCTCCAAATTCTACTTCGGAGAAATTATATATTTTAATAAAATACAAATATTATAGTTTATTTTAACAAATGATTAAAAAAAAAAACTAGTTTTATTAATTTCTCAATTTAATTCAACAATTAATTTAAATCTAAATCCGGCGCCGTCCTTATCTAAGATTAAATATTGTAATTAGGATTTGACTCTTTCAAACTTTGACCGTTGAATTGAATAATGGGGAAAATGTTAATTTAGTTGTCTTTTTAGTTTGAATTATTTTCATTTTGATGTATTCTCAATTATTTTTATTTTATTTATAAATTTGATTTTTAAGTATAAGTCCCAAAAATAAAAATAAATAAATAAATTACAAATCATATATTATTTTATATAAAAAATAAATTTACAAAAAATATATTGTATAAAATCAATATATAAAAAAAAACTACAAAACATATATTGTAAATAAATAAATAAACTAAAACAAATAACAAAAAAAAAAAAAAAATTAAAACTTCGGAAATCTGAATTTTCAAATAAAAAATTTAAAACAAATAAAACAATAATAAAATTTCGGAGATCTGAAGTCAATTCTTCAGATCTCAGAAGATTTAAATAAAAAAATTAAAATTTCGGAACTTCGGAGTAGACTTCGGATAAGTTGGCTTCTCCAAATTCTACTTTGGAGAAATTGAATATTTTGACAAAACACAAACGTTGTAGTTTATTTTAACAAATGATAAAAAAAAATCTAACTAATTTTTGTTGATGATGATTTTTGAGCCTAAGGGTCGCCAGTAGCTCAAAGAGGGCATAAGGGAAACTTCCATTTTAATGTACGGAGGCCGATGACATTAAACAAGGGAATCTGACCCAGTAGAGAGGTCGGGCTCGGTCTTCATTTTCTGGGGATCAGGGTGCTCGAGGTCCTCGGGTCGAATCCAATCAAGTAGCTTGGTATGACAAGACGACCATTGTTTCAGCCGTCTGACCTAGTAGGACAGGTCGGGGTAGTATTGATGAGGATGGGGTATAATGGTGCAAGCACGACCTGGGGACGTCCACTACCCATAAAGACTTGATATGATTGAAGCAACTTGCAGAGTTATCCTCTGACACACGCCACCGCGTGAACAGGTGGATACAGACTAGCATCATAAAGTAACGTATGATAATATCCAGGAAGGAGATGGTTCAATGAAGTGTCAGGTGGCAGACTTACTTTTGGCGCAACTGTTGGGGCAGAGAGCCTATCTGGCATTGGCAAGCTCACGTGGCTGACGTCACGAGGACGGTGGAATAATGTTATTTTCTTTGGTATATAAAAGGGTTGAATGCACTTTTGTAGGGATTAGCAATTTGTATTCTTGTGAGCATTGTAAGAAAGAAAAAATTTATTCGAGAGAGAATTTGAAATAGGTCGGTCAGACGTGTAAAAGAGTCATTTTACCTTGGTCGGTCAAACCCGATAAAGTTTTAAAAAATTTCCCTTCTTTGTGTATGTGGATAGGCATGCAATAATACCCGGATCCGGCCCGGGTCCACATGGACCAGGACGACCCAGGTCAGGAATTAAAAAATCCGGAACTGAGTCTTAAAAAATGGGACCCAGGAGAATCCAGATTCGGACCCGGGTTCGCACGAGTCCGACCCGGATAGGCCCAGGTCTGGAAAAAAATAAAAAATACAAAATAAATTAAAATATAATAAAAATACAAAATAATATGCATATATATATATATATAATACAATTAAAAAATATAAAAAAATTGAAATAAAACTAATAAAATTGACAAAATCCAAATATAAATATAAAATAATACAATTAAATTTTTTTTTTAAAAAAAAGTAACCCGGGTATCCTGATCCGGACTGGGTAGACCCGAGTAACCAAATTGCTTCCAGATTCGGACCCAGGTCCGAATCAAATTTTGTCATCTCTATCTGTGGACGTAAGTTGGAACCATTCCAGCACCGAACCATGTTAGATCATCTTTTTTTATATGTGTGTTTCTCATTTCTGACTAAGTTTACTTTTGGTTCCCAACAAATTAAACAAATTCATAATTTGGAGAAGATTATTCGAGAAATAAACTCTCAAATTTATCTTTGGAACGAAAATCCACAGTAAACAATTTAATTAAATTTTCAATTTAATTCAACAATTAATTTAAATCCGGCAGTCGTTATTCAAGATTAAATATTGTAATTAGTAGCTGGCTTTTCAGTTCCCACAGCCACAAGCTGTAGCACATGCTATAACGTGCAGATTTGACTCTTTCAAACTGTGACCGTTGAATTGAATTCATAATGGGGAAAATGTTAATTTAGTAGTCTTTCTAGTTTGAATTATTTATTTAGTTTGATTTATATTTTTAAAAATGATTTTAAATAGTTTTAATTGTTGAACTTAATATTTTGAAAGTAAATGACAATCACTTAAATTGAAGCTATATGGCATGCAACAAACGATAAATTTATTATAATTTACTAGATTTTACAGAACATAAATATACAATAGGAACCTTTTAAGTGAGTTGAATAATTAACTCAAATCATAGAGACTTACCTTCAATTTGATAGAGCGTTGGTAAAGTGTTAATGTAAGCGTTTTAATGTTCCACCAATCATCTCTTTAACGCTAACGCTTACAAAATCAGAAACTCACAATATTAGATTACTTTTTGACGTTATCTTATACTTTAACATTTGTTGGAACTGTTATAAATTAACTTATATTCTCTATACAATACTCTTTATCAAACACACATTTAAAGACTATTATGTTGGCATGTTATTGGATCTTAATGAGCAAATATGTAATTTATACAAGTGCAATGAGTAATTAATTTTTTTTAAAAAAAAAAGGAAAGAAAGAAAATACAAATTACTGTGATTCCTGGTGATTGAGAACTTTTCACTCTTTTCTTTTCCTTTTTTCTTTTTCTTTTATTTTTATTTTCTGTTATTGAGCGATAAATATTTTATTAATGACTTGATTGATAATTATCTTCTTGATGATATTGATTTATAATAAAAAGATTGGTACTGATATAATTACAAGCATTAAGCATATTGTCTTGTTATGTTAAACACGTACTTAGATTGAAGTAAGACTTAAAAAAAAAAAAAAAAATTAACCCAGATATTATATAAATAAATTAAGTTTAATTTCTTTGTCAGCATAAATGCATGCATGGGAAACTTGAGTAAATCTTTGGTGCAACAGTGGTATGGATGACGTGGTACCACCAACCAATTAAAAACTAACATGTTTAATTTTCTTCCTATTTTTTAGTTGTTTTTTGACTTTTTAGCACGCGTGGCGAAAGATGATTGACTTGTTGCATGGATGACGTGGTACCACTGTTGCACCAAAGATTTTCTCGGGAAACTTGGTCAATGTCAGATTAAGCTGTGTCATCTTCTAAGTTTGTTTTGTGTGCAAGGTGGGGTGGGTCAACTTTTTGAACTGTTTGTTTGTTTCTAATTTTTATTTATTCTAAAATGACTCATTTATTCTTCATTATCCTCCAGCTCCAAAAGATAAGGATTCAATATTTTGCATCAAAATTTTAGTAAACCCTAATTTTAAGATATAGATTGGTCTTCATCTATAATTCCTTACCCATGGTTTAAAAATCCCATGAATTTATTAATATGAGCCTTGAAAACAAATAAAAATTGTCCTTTCATAGATGACCTCCTAGAGAGACATATAATTTTATTTTTATTTTTGTTTTGAAATCGTTGAAAATCCTACCGCCAAACCACTCATTCCGAGTTTAAGCGGAATAAGTAAAACCCTCAGATTGTCTCAGACTCTTACAAGAAACGCACTCTCTAGATTCAAATCCAGGACCTCAAAGGTGAGATCCTGAACCATACACCACCAAATCATGCCACTTGAGGACAAGACATATATAGTTGTCAGTGAGGAATTGGGAAAAATAGTAAAATCTCCATCATGTTTGTTGAAATTAAAGAAACCTTACATAAGGTTTTTGTTATAAATATTTTTATTTTTTTATTATAAATAGTGAGGTATGAATGGTAATTGTGACATATCTTCCCGAATTGGTCTCGTCCCGTCCTGAATATCGATTGATTTTTGAATTGAGTCGAAAAATTATTCTGAATCTCAAACTGAGTTATTAAGGATCCCCAATCTCGATAAAGATTCAAGATTTTTTAAGCTAAAATTTGAGATTCTTAAGTATGAGTAGGTTTCGTTTAGTTTTAAAGTGTGGAGGGTTTATGGTCTTTTGCTCATTTTCTCATGAGCAATTATCAAATTAATATTTGGAAAATTCTAGCTATAAAATTTTTGGACGAAGTCCGTGTCATACGAACGTTTTATCATCCGCATAACATTAAAACAATGTTGTTTTATTGTTATGCGGATGATAAAATATAAACATGATTCGTAACTGAATCGGCCTCTATATAAGTTGAAATATGAAGAAATCGATATATTTGGATAGTTTATTATATGGATAAAAGATCTAGTTGATAGATGAAGGATCGTAAAGACCAATTCGTGAGATTTTATGTTGAAGAAAAATAGTGAAGATTCTACTTTTGAGGCCAATACAATAATTTGCTCTCATCATGTATTGTAAGGATTGCAGGTACATTCACTATATGGTATAACAAAACTTCTTAGAAATATGATATAATACTTTGTTGAATCTATAATTGAGAACTTTATTCAAGAGCAAAAAATTATATATATATATATATATATATATATATATATATATATATATATATATATATATATATATATATATATATATATATCATACCTCTAGAGTGGAGTTGTATGAGGAAAAAAATCCAACAGAAAAGTGCATTGTTGTTTTAAAATAAGGGAAACTGCTGTTGTGTTTTATTTATGTATAAACGAAAATAAATTAATTCGATATATATAAATTTCCTTTCAACACTCAAAACACATACTTGTTTTATTTTATATTTTAGCTCTAGTTGATAGTGCACTCTACGGTTATGGTATGTCCGCAAATAGATCTTGTAAATTTGTTATTTTACAGTATGTTAGACAGTATGATATAAAATCAGTATTTGTGATTAATCTAAAATTATAAAAGATTAATCGAAAATTTATTAGGAAGAGTAATATTGACATTTCACATAATTGAAAATAAAAAATTCAAAACTCGTCTCCTTAGATCCTTCAAAAATCATTAAAAATCATTCATTTATGATTAAAAATGTTAAATAATATTAAATTGGTAGAAATGGATGATATGCAATGTAATTTAAAAATTTTAAAAATATTTTTTCCGATTGACATAAGAGGATGAGAAGAAATATAACAAAAGTAGGGTAATTGAGCCATTAAAATAATCTGCCCAAATTGGAGGGCTTAGGATGGAACATAACTTGAAAAATTAACATTATTTGTGAAGATAAAAATATCCTTGTTAAAAATTTAAAAACCCACAATTATATTTCATGTTATCTATTCTCAGATTATTATTTGATGTGATCATAGTATCATCAAATTCGGTTCAGAGTACAATTGATCTAATCCATGCACCAGTTGTACCAATTACAAGACACAGAGTTCAAAAGATTAAAGACGCTATGACAGGTCTAGTCCAACGTCATATAATCGAACTGAACAAGCATATTAGAGACCAAGTGGGCTTCAAGGAAGATGGTTCAAGAGTTATACACTTGACCCAAGTCATCGAGGAGCTAGCATGAATCGGTTTCATTTGTTTAAGCTTAAAATCATTTTTACAACTACTTATCTATTTATTTGCATGTATGGATCGTGGATGCACGTTTATGGAACAATATGTTAGTTTATTTTATTTATTTGATTGTTTCATAATGGGCTAGGAATTAGGAGTTATGGGCTTTAGTTGGTAATAGGTAGTTTATGATTATTTTTACTTTTTGGCATCTATTAGGGTTTGAACATATAACTATTTAAAGTAAAAAACTCTCAATGGAAACACCACCATTTTTTTGTGTGAAGAGCAATTTTTAAGATTAAGAATTTATCTCAAAGTTCAGTGATTGAACAAAAACTCATCAAAGGGTTGGCATCCTTTTGCTGGCAAAATTCATTTAATGTCATCTTCATGGATTTTTAAGAACAGGTTTTTTGGGAGTCTAATGGATCTTGAATCGCGTTTTTCTTTTCCGTATCGAGTTTTATATCATTATTTCCACCACGTTTATATTGCTCTTATTTATTTTTATTTTTTTGTACTTTTTTAATCAAAAACAGATGTAGCAAAATACAAATGTGTGATACTGTTGAGTTGGAGTGCTTTTGATGATTTATGCTACAAATGTAGATATTAAATATACTTCAAAAGAAATCATAAGTGAATAATGATTTGGGTTTAAAAGAATATTTGATAATTTGATTTTGCCGGTGAATTTCCTTTTTGCGAGAGATGTGAGTTTTCTCTACATATAATATTTCCTTATGGAATTACCTGTATTTTGGTGTGATTTGATGGATAAAGGTGTCACATCCCGACATTTCCGAGCATGTGATGGGCAGAAGACGGCTTAGCCATCACCCCAATCTCTGATAAACACTGATAGTTGTGCTGAAATGACTGACTCACAACACGCAATCATATATACACATACATCGTAAACCTAAAAACTCATCTGTTTCATATAATAAAAATGTACACACATAAAATAACTGACATAATAATCGATACATATACATGGCCTTATAGCATATTTTGATATCATCTGACACTGACGACATGACCCGACTCTGAACTGACGCCGGAGGTGTGTAATGACTGTCGCTAAGTCCCGTCTCCCACAAGCAATGCCTGAACATGTGGCCTGCAAAACAACTGGAAAGTGGGGTGGGTTAGGTCTTTTGAAAGACCCAGTGAGTGAATACTAAAGGGCCAATAAAATAATATGAACTAAAATACATGATTAAATTGAAACATAGTATAAGAGAGTGTTAAAGTACTGAATTACGACAACATAAATAATAAGCTGAGAATCTGATATGGTAATTCAAATCTGGATAAATGACATAAAGATCTGGAACTTAATCTAACTGATAACTAGATACATGAGTGAACCTGACTTTACTATTCTGAGTCGTTGCCCTGAACCTAACCTGGAGATGTTATAAACTAAATAATATGTTTTATGTCATGGCTTAAATGTTATATGGTGACTTGAATCTGCATGAACTATATTGAGCTGTTTGAATTGAGAACTAATTACTGACATCCTAATATGCTAATGTGAGCTGAATCGACGTGATCTGACTCGAAACTATGTGAACTGAACCTGATCTGAAATCTACATAACCTATATACTGGATCTACCAGTAATGAAAGCTGCCTACTGAACATGACTTAATCCTAATTGAATATCTAATCTGAACATACATATGTCATGAATGTCTAAGCTGGATAGGCTAGAAATGCGCCTAGCTACTTGAACTGGAATGCAGGATGGACCTAAAAACTGAACCAGACATGCATAGATTGATCTGATTACTTGGCCTGGAATGTATGATCTGATTATCTAGTCTGGAATGCATGGTCTGATCTGAATATCTAATTGAATGCAGAAGTTACACTGAATTATCTGAACTACAGATGAATGAGCTAATTTACTGGTTGCATGAACTGAAAACTGCATGTGGACCGTGATCATGAAACTATTACATGCTGTAACCCAAACCACCCATACCCGTGGCAAAAGCCATCCCAAACCTGTGGTGGCTTGGTTCTAATCTAACATGTGCATGAATCATGAAATCTAGGATTGACAACATGAACCGCAACCTACGAACCTGAAACTATCATGAGCTAAAATGCTATATGCTTACCAGAGTCTGAATGACCTAAATCAACATTCTATAGGAGCTAGACATGACTATCGAAAAGCATGACATGCATAGTTGAAGTTGTAGTATAACATGACATGGATGCATTACTTTTAAGAATGTAATTAATTATGAAAGCATGAAATTCATATCTGAAAATCGGTATTAAAATCAACAATGCTGTAAAAAAAACTGCCTCTGAACTCATAAAATATAAACTTGGTTCCTTCCCAAAAATCTATGTGGAAATCTTGATGTGAGAATCTGAAATCTCAAGTAATTAGAAAATATGTAGAAAACTTGAACTCATAAAAACATAAATTGGGTTCATTCTTAAAAATCTCTACAATTCTCATAAAATAATTCCTTACGAAAACTCTTTCTTAAAACATCTATTCTGTAAGTCTGTCTCTAAAAATCTGAGTATCTGTCGAAAACTTGACGCATGGGAACGTTAGGTATCGCCGCCCCCCCAATCGTCTAACTAGAGCCAGAAGTGCAAACCCATGACATTGGGGCGTGACGTATCACCGTCCCCCAAAACATGTCACTATCCGTCCCAGAAATTAGGGTCTAGGGGCGTTACGTATCGCTGTTCCCTTAGCCCAGAAATCTAGTGGTCTTGGGGTGTTACGTATCGTCGTCCCCAAGCCATAATCTAGAGCCAGGGGTGCGGACCTATGCTACCCTCCAGACTCTGAATCTAGGATATAGGGGCATCTGTCATCCTGTTGGACAATTATGACCCATAGTGTCACTATTTGTACAGATCATGGTGTTGTTGTACAAATTAACTATGTGACATAGGAAATCGCTCTTTTATCATTTGTGATTAGATCACCAAGATATATAAATGATGAAAGGTCCATATGATTAGTTCCGGATTGAGATGATATGAGACAGTATCAATCCACGAAGGTTTAATCATTAAATATCCCTAGTCGTAGTATTATCGAGATTGGACATCGATAATGCGAAATAGACTAGTATTACATTTGTGCGTATTTTGGGAGCATAATGGCATAGTTATCATATATTTGGGTATATGATACTCATGCAAGTGTAATAAGAGGTTGTGTTTTACCGATGGTACGGAAAACAGCTTCGCTCTGGATAGACCCCCTCGGAATTACATTGGTAGTATAACTATGTGTCTATGGAAGTCCGAATCAAGGTAGGTGTATTTGGTCTTAACCTGAGACTTGCACCGCTAATACTTACGACAATCAATACACTTTGGTTTTGGTCGTCCATGGCTTTAACCGGTTTTGTGTACGCCTCTTCTGAGTATATTGAGAATCGTAGTGTATTGGGTGTGATGTCAAGATGGAAGTATCACTTCAGTTATAGTGGAGATGATGATCACGTAGGATACGGAACTTGTTCTCTTATATGCTGCAGCTATCGGAATATTATGACTAGGTCATGTATATCCGATTATAGAGACTAGTTACCAGACATCCGATATGTGCTTCGTATGGGGTAGATACTATTCCAGCCCCAGGCATTGCACGTGACCATCCGATACTGGATCGACATACACAATACTACATATACTACGCCTGATATAGATCATATATTCTTGTAAGGATATTTCTGGAGAATTGGGTAGGCATGGCGCTTTGCTAGAAGCCAACTTTGTCTTATAAAGCGGTAAAAATGTAGTACTAGGTACCTACGTATTCGGATAGTCCGACAACCGTATTTACTGCCAACATATTCGGGGATCTCATGGGTCACTTCCCGAAGATTTACCGATGACGTATGACTCGCACTTTATTAATCTGGGATTAATTGGATGAGAGAGAAAATTAATCTGGGATTAATTACGGATATATTTTATCTAGGATAAAATATTATATAAAAGAGAGAGAACGATTAATTTGGAATTAATCGATAAATTAATATATTCGATATATTATACGAAATTAGATTTCGACGCGGAATTAAAATTAGATTTTAATTCGGGCGAACGAGTTAATTTAGAATTAATTCGTTAGCGACATGAATAGTAATTATGCTAGGCATGATTATTTAATTAAATTAGATTTAATTATGACGCAACGGAAAATTCGTTAATTCGGAATTAACGAACCCGAGCCCGGGAGTGTTTGCGGGCGCACTCGCATTGCGAATTTAAGTGTGGCCCACAAGTCACATCAAGCGTCAAATCACTAGTCACATCAAGCGTCAAATCACTTGTCACATTGAGTGATGTGATGTCTAGTCACTTTGAGTGACTTGACAACTTGTCACTTGATTGATGTGAATAGTAGATGTAAGTGGTTGGAAAACTTTTTGAAAGCTTGATTGACATATATTATTATTTTATGATTTGGTATATGTTTAATTGATTTTAGAAATCAATTAACTAACACACTTTACATTTTTCTCTCTTCTTTTCTCTTCTCCATCTTCACGCCCAATGGGCATTTTTCTTCCTCCATTTCACTGCAATACCGAGAATGGTAAGGAGAGGATAAGTGATTTTTGTGGAAAAATTACGGAGTGCTAGTACGCTTACGGAGTCGTATGATGGTGTTAGAGAAACCCACCCATGGGCAAGGAATACACATCACAAAGCTTGGAGCTTGAGATCATCCATGGCCGAAAATTTGAAGGACAAAAACTGCACATTGCCGTGAGCCCTATGAGGGAAAAGCTTGAAATTTTGTTCATCGTATCGCTCAACCTATCATTGTAAGTATTCCGTAACTTCTTTGATGTATTCACACTTATGTTTCATCGCTTTATTCGATCCTCGGGACTTAGAGAAACCCAACACATCCCTATTCCTGAACTGCGTGTGCACACGATATCTGAATCCATCAATTCCATATCTGAGTCAAGTTATATAATGATGTGGATTTTCCCCCATGCCTCAAAATCCAAAGAAAATCATAAAAGAACTTATTTTAAAATATCGAAAGCATAATAACATGTCATAATCTTGAAAACTGAAAAAAAAAAACTGAGTTTTGAAAACGGACATGTATGATTAATAACTAGCTTGAGACTGATAGGTCTAATTTGAAAACACAACTGGCGGAGATGTTGAATTCTTGAACTGCAAGTCTATGAAAGCACTGTGAATTATGAAGAACTAAAATTGATGCATGTTGCGACATGAGACACATATGTGAAAGACATGGCATAACTGAACTTAAAAACTAAAAACTGAATATCTAAGCTGTGATACATAGACTGACATATGAATTGAAAACTAGTATGGCTACATAACCTGAATACATAGATAAAATACCAAAACTGAAGTTATAAATTAAAAGCATGAACGTTATCAAATGACTTAAGATGAATTAACATATCTGAAGGCATAAGAGAAATTATAAACTAATTACAAGAAACTAATTGCACAAGTTTAGAGATAGCATCAAACAGAGAAGCAAAAAGAAATGATAACATCCACTCACAGACTGAGGCTCCATCGCCAATGTGCTGGAATGCTGCTGAAGGATTTCATGCAAGTTGCTAACTGAACATGGCTTGAAGTCAAACTTGAATCATCATCTTGGCTTGAGAAAATGAAGTGAAAGAAAGCTTGAATTGGTTTGAGAAAAATGAAGCCATTCACATTTTTCTTAATGTGAAGGAAGAGTGAATAGTGTGGTTTTCATAAAGGGATTGGCTGATTTTTGTGACGGAAATGAGTGGTAGTGATATTGCCTCATAATCCAACTTAATGTAAAAATCGCAGGTTACTATTCATCTAAAATTAGATTGTAATTTTGACTAATTTTTGGGCCGAATCTTGAAAACTATTAAAAGCGGAAGTTGTAGGTAATCCTCTGAGCTTTTTGACGGTATAAAATTCATAATAATCGGAGTTCGTATGAAAACGTTACAGCTGAAATACAGAAGAGCTGTCTGTTGACTCAGTGAATAGTAGATATGCTAAAATTGAAAATTTATTTGGGACCTCCGATAGAAATTCTTAAGGTGTGAAACCTATTTTTATATTATTTTATGAATTCTAACATGTCATGCATGATAATTAGCTAAACCGGATATGACCGGACTGAACGGGGCGTTACAAAAAGTTTAAGATTTGGTTGTCAGGTCATGAGTTCGAGTTCGGTGGGTGCATTTCTTTTTAAGAACCTAAGGCAACCAGAGATTTTACATGTCCTGCTTAAAATCGGGTTGAGTAATTTGACGATGGGGTTTCCAACGTTTCCAATAAAAAAAACCTGGATTTTGGTAATGCTCCTAGTGATTAAAAAAATGAAAATAAAAGATTTGAAACTCTTGATATTTATCTTCTGTATGAATTTTTTCTAAATAAACATGTATATTTATAGGGTGTCTCATTAGAAGAAATGTCATTTGGAAAAAAAACACAAATTGAATAAATATGTCCTTAAAGTGAATAGATATAATCTTTTAAAGTGAAAGGGTATGTTGGAGGGTTATAATCCTTTAAAGGATTGCAACCTTAAAGTAAAGATATATTTAGAAAGACAACCCTCCATATCTATAAATAGACTCCATTGGGTTCATTTTCTAGTCATCCAAAAATTTCATAATTCATTTATTGTTGGAGAGTCTAAAGTTTCTTTTTTCAAAGTGAGAGATTTTCCACCATTATTCCAAGTTCAAGTTCTTGGAGAAATGAGCGTCTCTCCTATAAGAAGCAACCAAATTATCTTGGGAGAATGTTAGCCATAAGAAATTCATAGAGCACCGAGGCGGGACTAATAAATTCTTAGGATAGGGGCATCTCAACTTGGTTTAAGTTTTTCGTCTTCTTCATTATTTTTTCAGGTTTTTCTAAGTCTTCATCTTTATATTTTATTCATGGCTTGCATGATATATTGTTGATGTTTTGATTGAATAATGCATATCAAAATTGATTAATAACAGATTCGCCCAATAATTTTAAGAACTTATTGATGAGTGGTAAAACTATCACTATTTCCCACTCATTTAACTTAATATTTTGTATAGTTTCTTGAGTTTTGTGAATATTTTGACGTGTTTTGTGTTATTTTATAGATAAATAAAGTTTCAGGACATTCTGGAGGTGATTTGAAGAAAAACTGTGAAATTTGGTGAAATTTGGCAAAAAGGGTATTTTGGTAATTTTGGGCGTCCCGACACAAAGGGTATTTTGATAATTTTCCCGACACCGAAATAAAATTTCAGGACATTTTGGAGGTGATTTGGAGCAAAAATGTGAAATTTGGTGAAATTTGGTGAAAATGGTATTTTGGTAATTTTGGGCGTCCTGACACAAAGGGTATTTTGGTAATTTCACCACCATGCCACATGTCAAAAATTCAATGAGCCGTCTTTGTTAGCCACCATGCCACGTGTCGAAAATTCAGCGATCCAAAAAAAAAAAAAATAATAATAAAATAATAAAATATCAGAAAAATAATAATAAAAAATTGGATTTTTTTTCCTATAAATAGATTTTGAATTTCTTAGTTTCAATGTACTTTTTCCTCTGAAATCCTTATAAATAAATTGAGAGTTCTCTTCTTTAGTTTCTTTTATTCAGTTTTATTTACGTTTATAGTAGTAATTCTATTCATCCATGAGGGGGTAACTTCTCCATGCTGAGGTAACAAGGTAATACTTTTACTTTTGCTATTTAGATTAATCTCCCTTAAAATATAATATATAAAATATTTAAAATCTGAATTAATAAAGGATACCGCCATTTCCGGACGGTTGGTTATTCAATTTAATCTGGTTAACCTGACTTAATGAGGATACCGCCATACAGGACGGTTGGTTTAAGTTTATAATTTTGTTCCGCCTTATGGCTGGTATATTTGAATTTGACTTAATCAGGATACCGCCATTCTGGACGGTTGGTTTAAAATATCACAAGTATATATATTATTATTTTATGGGAGATATCTAAATAGTAAATAGTAAAAGTTAATTCCTTTTACCTTAGCATTTTATTTATTTTTCCGCATTTACTTTTTAGTAATTTTTATGTTTTTTTTTACTTGTCCTAACTATGTGTTGTAAGTAAGTTAGTTTTCTAGGTTGTGATGAAGTCTAATATCACCGGTTTATAAGAGGTTATTTTATAATTTGAGTAATTTAAAGGTTTACTTATTAAGTCTTAAATGCTTCTTGTTGTTTGATCACCAATAAGATTGATGTGGTAAATCTAAAATGAACTAGACATAGGGATTTTAGGTTTCAACCTTTGACTTAATAGCCCACGATCTTCTTTGAGGATAGATAACCCTTTAATAGATTTCCTTACAGGATAGGAATATACCTGTCGGGTGGGGGTAACCATAATTGGAACTTAAACTTAATGAATTCAGGTAATTTAATTGACATAGACATATGATTCAATTGGATTAAACTGGGTATTTGTGTCTGACCATCGACAGATGCTTTCGCATAAATTTGTGTTCCAGGTTAGTAAACTGATTTATTACACAAACATAAAATAATCACTTCATCTTTTTAAAGATATTGGAAAGATTCACAACCCTAGATCTTTGAGTCTTTTATTTTCCTTAGTATTTTCTTTTGTCTTTTTATTTATTTATTTATTTTACAAATCTATAAATCAAATCATTCAAGCAATCAATTCACTTCTCCCTCAATTAGATATTTGTAAATAAATAGTATCAACAATTAATAACAACAGTAGGAATTAAGTCCTCGTGGGATCGATATTTTTATACTACTTGAACGATACGTGCGCTTGCGTTATACGTGTGTGTTTACGCCGGTCACTTATATGTGTTGTTAACTCTGATTTTACATGTTTTATTCTTATTTTCTCTAAAAAAATATATATATTATGTGCATGAAAAATATATAAGGGTGTTCGAATTTCCAACGAACGCATAAGGAAAATCATGTATTCCGTATTTTCATTCAAATATGGTGATGAACGTCACTCGTACACAAGTTTTCTGGAAAGATTCATTTGAACGCATTATCAAATGCTACGTGAACATGAGCTCTATGTAAATGTTAATTTAAACGTGTTATCAAACGCTACACGAATGTGAACTCTCTAGAAAGTTTTGTTTCGAATGGATAAACGAACGTGACACTAAGCAAATCATACATGGAATTATTTCATATTTGGAATAGTAACATAGATTTAGATTAATATATTAGTTTACAAATTATATATTAAATTGATAATTGTCATATATATTACACATTTCGATTATAAAAATTTGGTGATATAGACCCAAGTAGAATATATACATAGAGTAATATTAACTTAGTAAAAAATCATATACATGAAAATTTTTGTAAACTTGGTAGTATAGATTTGAGTTAATATTATGGTGTTCAATTATCACATGCATACACCTAGTTGATTATATGATATACTTGAGATTATTGGATCTAGTTTATTAATTGCTTGTTGCATATTTGGTTGAGAGTTAAGAATGTAGTTATACACAAGTAATTTCATTCAAGCTTAATTGAATTTATATACATATATTTAAAATTTATTGTACTTATGGCTGAGATTTAAAGTGTGACACTAAATATTGAATGCCTAAGATTTTCTAATGAGAAAATGATTAAGGAAATTCTATCACTAAGGCTATAAGTTTTAGGGTTAGTGCTTTGAGTGCCAATTTCTTATGTATTTTCCACTAAATACTCTTGTATATATTTTATTAATGAATTAAACAGTTTTTGTAATATAAATTCTTTTATTGTATGGTAAAGACGAAAATGACAATGGAGTGATTGGTTATGATACAATTACAAAAGCGTCGTAACTGACATTGAGTAGTATCATAACAGTATCATTCTTTAATTGTTTCTGGTCAAGGTTTACAAATACTTGGTCAGCAAGTAAATCCGCTGAGACCGGCACGTGTCGTATATTGGAATGTTGGATTCTAATGGTTCTCAATGAACCATGAGTCTCGAGAGACTCATATAGACACGTAGGTGTTCATATCAGATGAATGACTCACCGAAAAATTCTTAATAGATGGTACACCAACGTCAACAAGAATCTTCTCGGGTTAAGTGACCATAGTGATCCTCTAACTTGAGGTACCATTGTGGATGTATGAGGTATCCTCCACACTTTGATGGCAGCCATGTCACCGATCTATTTAGATCAGACCTCCGTCTGTTCGTTGGGTGTGGACTTATCCTTAGTATATCCAGTGCGTATCAAGATAGGATCCGTCAGTTCTGTGTACAAAGCATAGGTATCCATTATGGAATTAGCAATCAGTTAAATCCATGGGCCCGTGGTATACTGTAGAAATCAGTTCTAAGTGTTATTTAAGAGATTGCTAATAGAATCGTCAACGGGATTATACCTAAAGAGATTTGACATTTATATCTATATTTCTGGGATAATCCATATACCTGTGACTGAAAGATTATACGTATGCAGTGACCTCGACCTGTATGGTTCAGAGATAATATCTGTGTTCGTTATAATTTACAGGTGGGTAGATTATGAACATGAAAATGGATTTCGTGATGGATATGCCTGAACCTAGAGAGTCTCACTAATGAGATATACTTGTTGGGCACTATGACAACTTTTATAAATAATACTGATTATTTATAAGTCGTTTAATGGTTAAACGAAGATACATGCTTTTGAGATCTTATCGGCCATTTATTAAATGTCTAATTGTGATATTTGATATTTATTATTAATATATGTATTTTGATTATTTAATGTAAATATAATACATATATTTGAGATATTTGTATTTAATTATTTAATTATTTAATTATTTAAATGTTAAATAATTAAATTAATTAAATATTTAATATCTAGTTCACTTTAATTAAAGTAAGCTGAATGGCTTTATTTGATTGGTTTTCTTGGCCAATTTTGATTGGTTGGAATGACATGATTTAATTGGTTTATTTGTGATAAACATCAAATTATTTGATGATTTATAACTACAAATATTTAGTAAATTAATTTCTATTAATTGAAACAAAAATAGAAAATAAATGGCTATTATTTTTCCTTTTTTTCGTGGCTATTGGAAAAATATATAGGGCCATTTTTTCTCTTTTGTTTCACAATCTATAACCGTAAAAAATCAAATACAAAAGAGAAAGAGAGAAAAAGAAGGAAAAAGAAAGAAAAAGCTTGAAAATCAAGGATATTTGGTAAGTTTTCCTTACTTTTTCCTTCATGAAAAATATATCTATCTTACTAAGCCTCAACATGTGTAGCTTAGTTTGTTCTCTACTCTTTTATGGATTTGATTTGATGATTGGGATCTTGGATGAAAGATGGAAGCATGTAATTTGAATTAGAATGCTTAGAATTATTCATTAAGCTTTCTTTTTGCCATTTGATGGCTAGTTGCCTTTCTAGAGTTACTTAGCCACTCATGATTGACCTAGAATTGTTCTTGAGCTATTTCATGATGGTGAGGCTTGATTGGTGTTGTAAGAATTCAATTAAAGTCTTGAATTTGATTAATTTTGTGTTAATTTTGTTAATTTGTGAAAATATAAAACTAGGATTTTTAACCTTCACCAAATTTGGGGAATTTCATATATGTGATGAGATTTTATATATATTAAATTTGAGAACTTTCATTTATCTTGATATGTTTTAAACAAAAAGGACCAAATTGAAAATTCTTTAAAATTGAGGGACCATTAGGAAATATGGGAAAATCGGTTTCTTTGAGTTGCAAATTGTATTTTCATATATTATACATGTATAAATCATTTTAAGATTGATTCGGAATCAATTAAAATTATATTTGACAATTTTGGACTAAAATGATTAAAATACAAACTTTTGGGGCAAAGCGGTAATTTCTAAAAAAATCTAATTTTTGGGTAGAAATTTCAGTTTTTAAGTATTGAGTAATTGAAATAAATCAGTTTATTTTAATTACCCAAGAAAAATAATTGAAATTGGAAAATTTTGATTTTCCGCATCCGTTGCGTTTACCCGAATTATCGCCCTAAACCCCAACAAAAATGGTATCAGAGCAGGTCTGAACCTGGACACATGGTATGAATATGCCTTTAAATTCATTGTTTAATTATGTTCTCACTTGATACATGCTTGTATTTAATTAATTTGATTAAAAATAAATACATTTCATCTTTGCGAAAAATCCCTAATTAATAAGGTTTTTAGAAAATAATATATATTGGATACATATTTCTTGGTCCGTCTTGTCAATACGATTTGTGGATATCTGTTCTATGGCTGCATCCGAGATCGTGCCAAAGCAGTGAGGGTGTAGTTGATAGAAATTTATCTGTACTGGATGTATATGTGATATTAGAAAAGTTCAAGCGAAAGCAGAAATCCTGAACATGCTAAAACTGTCAGAACTACGCAAGTATCTTGAATTTATCATTGACGAGTTTAACCTTGGTACGCCTCATTGTGAATGTGCCAAAGCTGTCACAACGAGAAACAGCCATGATTGGAACTCAGGAGCCACTATTGAGTGATTGACAATGAGTTGTCTACCTAATGAATATACGTAGGCGAGATCATGCCAAAGCTATGAGCTGAAATATATTCATGGGATCCACCTTTCACTATTAAATTTAATTTGATTAATTGTTTGTTTGTATTCTGTTTGGGGTTACAGTATTACATGTAATAGTGGGAGAGGCATTTATAGATTAAAAATTCATGATCTATTTATGCTTTGCTTGATTTATATTATATGAAACTGTTATGTCTGCTAACCATTTCCGCTATCTATATGATAGATTTGCGATGGCAGCACCTGCTCCTAATCCTTTTGGTCATATACTTATACGAACAAGCTTAAAGGCGCTGAAAAATTATAGATTGAGACTTGGATCGAAGAATTATTCTTGGGTCTGAGCAAATAGAATATGTGTTGGAAGATCCGCTGCCACTTGCCATAGCATCTGATGCTTCGCAAGAGGACACGAGACTCTCCAAAAGTAGAGAGATGATGGTAGAAGAGTCAAATCATATATTCTCAGTTCCTTGGCACCGGAGCTTAAAAGGCAATATTTTGGATTGCCCGACACATATACTGTGATGATAAGGCTGAGAGAGTCTTTTATGAACCAAGAACATGTCTCGATTCATAAAATTAAAATGGAACTGTTTCATGCAAAATTGGAAGAGGGACAGGCTGTTAGCCCTCACGTGCTACATCTGATTGATTTGATTGAACAGTAGAGGTGCTATAATTTCTCTCTGAATGACACTTTAGGACGAAGCGTCATATTAGGATCTCTGTCTGCATCATATCGCCAATTTGTGATGTATTTCAATATGAATGGGTTAGGTGTTCTTACCAGGAGCTACATAAGTTGCTGCAAACTGCGGAGGAAGATTTGAGGAAGGGAGTACGGACTTGCCCTCCTAAACCCACTACTCTTCCTCCTTCCTCCCAATCTAAACAGAAAGGGAAGAAGAAGAAAGGAAAGAAAAAGAAGGGTACAAATCTTCCATTATAGGGTAAAATAACTAAATGCAAGAGAGCTATCGAAGATAAATGCCACCACTGCAGCAAAATTGGCCACTGGAAAAGGAACTGTCTTGACTATTTGGCGCAAATCAGAAAGGAAATAGCATATACTCCAGGTACTTTTATTTTTCCCATTATTGATATCTCATTAGCTTGTGAAGCTATGTCATCCAGTTGGATTTTAGATTCTACTTGTCCAATTCACATTTGCAATTTATTGCATGTGCTGAAGGAAAATAGACGGCTAAAATCTGGGGAGATGCAATTGCGATTCAGGAGTAACGACTCTTTGGATGCAGTTATTGTGGGCTTATGCGAGATTCCTCTGTCCAGTGGGAGCTTTTTGTTGCATGACTGCCTTTTTATACCAGGATGTGTTGCAAACATTGTATCACTTTTTGTATTAGATACTGAAGGTTATAATGTAAATATTAAGAATCGTTCTTTAAATTTATATGATAGATATAATATTCAGATCCTTGTTTGTCCAAATGATCATGGTCATTACATTCTGTATTCCTCACAAGATATCTTTGATGATGGAATTAATAAACGTAAAGTATCTGATATAAATATTACTGAACTGTGGCATATGAGGTTAGGGCATATAGGCTATCTCAATTGGTTAGGAATGGTTTGATACATAATCTTACCATTGAACTTTATCCAACTTGTGAATCTAGCATTCGAGGTAAAATGACCAAAGCCTCATTTTTGGGTGTAGGACACCGAGCCACTGACTTATTGGAACTAATACATTTTGATGTATGTGGTCTCATGAGTCACACTGCTCACAGTGATTTTTTCTACTTCGTTACCTTTACCGATGATCTGTCACGGTATGGTTATATTTATTTAATGAAACAGAAATCGAAATCCTTTGAAAAGTTCAAGGAATTCCAAAATAAAGTAGAAAAATAGACTGGTAAATATATTAAATGTCTTCGATCTGATCGAGGCGGTGAATATATGAATGGTGAGTTCAGCGATTATTTAAAAGAAAATGGGATTCTCGCTCAATATACTCTTCCGGGTACTCCACAGCACAATGGAGTGTCCGAAAGGAGAAATCTGACTTTATTAGATGTGATTCGATCGATGTTGAGTTTTACAGATTTACCCTATTACTTATGGGGATGTGCTCTTTTAACTGCTACTAAGCTTTTGAATAAGATTCCTTCCAAGGTTGTTCCTACAACTCCGTATGAGATATGGACTGGTAAGAAACTGAATCTTAATTATGTTAAGATTTGAGACTATCATGCCTATATCAGGATGGCTCAGGCAGATAAGCTTTCGCCTCGAGGGTAAAAGTTTAGGTTTGTTGGATATCCTTCAAATACGAAATGATATTTGTTCTATGATACCGAGCATCGAAATGTGTTTGTAACTCGCTTCGCAAAATTTCTAAAGATAAAATTTTTATCTGAAAGAGGTAATCATAGACATGTTGAACTTGATGAAGTACAACCTGGAACCAACGAACCAATTGAGGAACCTAAAGTTCAAATAGATGAAGAGCCTTCAACACACACTCCGTAGGTCCCAAAGGATGTCTAGACCTCATGAACGCTTGTATTTGATACAAGAAAAGAGTATGGATGTTCTCATAGTCGAAGAGACTGACTCTTATACCTATAGAGAAGCGATGTTGGACATTGACTCCGCAAAGTGGCGAGAGGCCATGAAATCAGAGTTAGAGTCTATGAATTGGAATCAAGTTTGGGACTTGGTTATGCTTCCTGAAGGAATTGTTCCTATCAGTAGTGAATGGGTTTACACGAGGAAGCGTGAGCCTGACGGAAAGGTTGAAACTTTTAAAGCCAGACTGGTAGCTAAAGGTTACACGCAGCGACCTGGTGTCAACTACGATGAAACTTTTTCGCCAGTTGCGATGCTAAAGTCTATAAGGATTTCATTGTTTATTGCTGCTTACCATGATTTTGAGATTCGGAAAATAGATGTCAAAACGGCTTTTCTAAATGGGTTTCTTGACGAAGAAATCTATATAGAACAGCCAGAGGTTTTTGTATCCAGCGAAACCTCAAGCATGGTTTGTAAGCTTAAGAAGTCCATTTATGAACTTAAACAAGCTTCTCGAAGTTGGAATCTTCGATTCGACGAGATTGTTAGATTATCTGGTTTTCTCAAGAATATGAAAGAATCCTGTGTGTACCAGAAGGACAGTGGGAGTATGATAGTATTTTTGGTTCTCTTTGTTGATGACATTCTAATCATTGTGAATGATATATGAATGATGCAAGGCGTTAAAGCTTACCTCTGTATGAATTTCTCCAAGAAGACCTGGGTGAAGCTTCTTATATCTTGGGTATAAAGCTCTATAGGGATAGAGAAAGGAAGCTTATTGGCTTATCCTAATCGACGTACATAGATAAGATCTTAGAACGGTACAATTTTGCTAACTGTAAGACAGCATGGCATTCATCTTACGAAGAAAATATGTCCATAAACAGAAGATGAGAATATTAGAATGTCTAATAAGCCTTATGTTTCATGTTTAGGTAGCATAATGTATACCATGTTATGTACGAGGTCTGATATTAGCTACGCGGTTATTGTAACCAGTAGAATATCAGTCCAATCCAGGAAATGACTATTGGATGGCCGCTAAATATATCCTGAAGTATCTTAAAGGTACTAAGGATAAGTTTATCTTTTATGGAGGAAATGAACTGCAGGTTAATGGGTATACGAATTGTGATTTCCAATCGAATCCCGATGATAGAAAGTCTACGTCAGGATTCGTATTTACCCTTAACGGAGGTGCAGTTTGTTGGAAAAGTTCCAAATATGGGTCTACAGCTGATTCCACCTCAGAGGCGGAATATATTGCTGCTTTTGAAGCTACAAAAGAAGTCGTTTGACTTAAAAAGTTTATCACAGAACTGGGAGTTGTACCGAGTATCAAGAATCTGATTCCATTATACTCTGATAATATTGGTGCCATTGCGCAAGTAAAAGAACCGATGGCGCAAGAAAAATCGAAACATATGGAACGAAATGACCACATCATTCGAGAGATTGTGTCGCAAGGTGATATTATCGTGTGCAAAGTTCCCAGTGAAGATAATGTAGCAGACCCGCTCACGAAGGCCATACCTCCGAAGTTATTTGATAAGCATGTAAAGTCGATGGGTATTAAATACAATCGATATTGGCACTAAAGTAAGTGGGAGATTTTGTTAGGGTTGGTGCTCTGAGCGCCAATTATTTATGTATTTCCCTATAAATACTCTTGTATATATTTTATTAATGAATAAAATAAACAGTTTCTGTAATATAAATTCTTTTATTACATAATAAAGATGTAAATGACCATAGAGTGATTGGTTATATACAGTTTCAAAAGCGTCACAACTGAGATTGAGTAGTATCATAACAGTATTATTCTTTAACTGTTCCTGGTCAAAGTTTACAATTACTTGGTCAGTAAGTAAACCCGCTGAGACCGGTACATATCTTATATTGGAATGTTGGATTCTAATGGTTTCTCATTGAACCATGAGTCTCGGGAGACTTATATAGACACATAGGTGTTTGTATCGGATAAACACAGAACGACTCACCGAGATTCTTAATAGATTGTACACCAATGTCAATAAGAATATCTGGTTGAGTGAGCATAATGATCCTCTGACTTGAGGTACGACTGTGGATGTATGAGGTATCCTCCACACTTTGAAGGCAGTCACGTCACCAATCTATTTAGATCAGACCTCCGTTTATTCGTTGGGTGTGGACTGATCCTCAGGATATCCAGTGCGTATCAAAATATGATCCATCAGTTCTGTGTACAGAACATAGATATCCATTGTGGAATTAGCAATCTGTTAAATCCATGGGACCGTGGTACACTGTAGAAATCAGTTCTAAGTGTTATTTAAGAGATTGCTAATAGAATCGTCGACGAGATTATACCTAAAGAGATTTGACGTTTATATCTATATCTTTGGAATAATCTGGATATCTGTGACGGAGGAATTATACGTATGCAGTGACATTGACATGTATGGTTCACAGATTTTATTGGAGTTTTGTCATAATTTACGGGTGGATAGATTATGGACACGAAAATGAATTTCTGACGGATATGCGTGAACCTAGACAGTCTCACTAATGAAATCCATTTTCGTGTGATTTGATATTTGTGTGCCAATTTCTTATGTATTTTCCTCTAAATACTCTTGTATATATTTTATTTATGAATTAAACAGTTTTTGTAATATAAATTCTTTTATTATATGGTAAAGACGTAAATGACAATGGAATGATTGGTTATGATACAATTACAAAAGTGTCGCAACTGACATTGAGTAGTATCATAACAGTATCATTCTTTAATTGTTCCTGGTCAAGGTTTACAAATATTTGGTCAGCAAGTAAATCCACTGAGGCCGGCACGTGTCGTATATTGGAATGTTGGATTCTAATGGTTCTCAATGAACCATGAGTCTCGAGAAACTCATATAGACACGTAGGTGTTCATATCAGATGAATGACTCACCAAAAAATTCTTAATAGATGGTACACCAACGTCAACAAGAATCTTCTCTGGTTAAGTGACCATAGTAATCCTCTGACTTGAGGTACCATTGTGGATATATGAGGTATCTTTCATACTTTGATGGCAGTCATGTCACCGATCTATTTAGATCAGACCTCCGCCTGTTCGTTGGGTGTGGACTGATCCTTAGGATATCCAGTGCGTATCAAGATAGGATCCGTCAGTTCTGTGTACAGAGCATAGGTATCCATTATGGAATTAGCAATCAGTTAAATCCATGGGTCTGTGGTATACTGTAGAAATCAGTTCTAAGTGTTATTTAAGAGATTGCTAATAGAATCGTCGACGGGATTATACCTAAAGAGATTTGACATTTATATCTATATCTCTGGGATAATCCAGATACCTGTGACTGAAAGATTATACGTATGCAGTGACCTCGACCTGTATGGTTCAGAGATTTTATCTATGTTCCTTATAATTTACAGGTGGGTAGATTATAAACACGAAAATGGATTTCGTGATGGATATGCCTGAACCTAGAGAGTCTCACTAATGAGATATACTCGTTGGGCACTAGGACAATTTTTATAAATAATACTGATTATTTATAAGTCATTTAATGGTTAAACGAAGATACATGTTTTTTGAGATCTTATCGGCCATTTATTAAATGTCTAATTGTGATATTGATATTTATTATTAATATATGTATTTTGATTATTTAATGTAAATATAATACATATATTTGAGATATTTGTATTTAATTATTTGATTATTTAAATGTTAAATAATTAAATTAATTAAATATTTTATATCTAGTTCACTTTAATTAAAGTAAGCAAAATGGCTTTATTTGATTGGTTTTCTTGGCCAATTTTGATTGGTTGGAATGACATGATTTAATTGGTTTATTTGTGATAAACATCAAATTATTTGATGATTTATAACCACAAATATTTATTAAATAATTTTCCATTAATTAAAATAAAAATAGAAAATAAATGGCTATTGTTTTTCCTTTTTTTCTTGGCTACTGGAAAAATATATAAGGCCATTTTTTCTTTTTTGTTTCACAATCTATAACCCTAAAAAATCAAATACAAAAGAGAAAGAGAGAAAAATGAGGAAAAAGAAAGAAAAAACTTGAAAATCAAAGATTTTTGATAAGTTTTCCTTCATTAAAAACGTTTCTATCTTACTAAGCCTCAACATGTGTAGGTTAGTTTGTTCTCTACTCTTTTATGGATGTGATTTGATAATTGGGAACTTAGATGAAAGATGGAAGTATGTAATTTGAATGAGAATGCTTAGATTTGTTCATTAAGCTTTCTTTTTGCCATTTTGATGGCTAGTTACCTTTCTAGAGTTACTTAGCAACTCATGATTGACCTAGAATTGTTCTTGAGCTATTTCATGATGGTGAGGCTTGATCGGTGTTGTAAGAATTGAATTAAAGTCTTGAATTTGATTAATTTGGTGTTAATTTTGTTAATTTGTGAAATTATAAAATTAGGGTTGTTAACCTTCACCAAATTTGGGGCTTTTCATATATGTGATGAGATTTGATGTATATTAAATTTGAGAATTTTTGGACTTGATCTTGACATGTTTTGAACAAAAATGACCAAATTGTAAATTCTTAAAAATTGAGGGACCATTCGACAACAAGAGAAAATCGGTTTCTTTGAGTTGCAAATTTTATTTTCATGTATTAGACATGTATAAATCATTTTAGGATTGATTCGAAATCAATTAAAATTTTATTCAATTTTGGACTAAAATGATTAAAATACAAACTTTTGGGGTAAAACGATAATTTCTAAAAAATATGATTTTTGGGTAAAAATTTCAATTTTTAAGAATTGAGTAATTGAAATAAATTAGTTTATTTTAATTACCCAAGAAAAATAATTGAAATCGGAAAATTTTGATTTTCCGTGTTCTGCGTTTACCAGAATTACCGCCCGAAACCCTAACAATAAGAGCCTAAATGAGTAGGGATTTAAGTGGTTATATCGGACCCCCTCATACTCTGGGAATTTTCCTTTGTTCACATATAATAAGAAATTTTAGTATCAAATTCAAGGACTTGTATTATTTGATACTATTATGAAAAATAATAAAAAGTGGATTTTTAGTGTAACAGATAAACAAGATCATAAAGTTGATATTTGTGTGATTTGTCTTATGTAATTTTTCTGTTATACATAGCTAGTGGAAATATCACAGTATCGGTCGCTCATGAAGAGAAACCAGATAAGTTTGGTGGGGCAAACTTCAAACAAGGGTAAAGCAAAATGATGTTCTACATGACAACACTTCAATTGGCTAAATATCTCAAAAAAACTCTCTTGGGTTATGTGGGGGAGAAACGGAAACAACTAAGCAACTGCGAGTTGAGGCATCATCGCAATGTGACTTATGGTGCAAGAAATACCTCTTGGGAGAACTTGACAATACTTGTACAATGTGTACCGAGGCATAACTTCTGCAAAGATTCTGTGGGAATCTCTTGAGAAGAAGTACAAAACAGAGGATGACGAACTTAAAAAAATTATCGTGGGTAGGTTTCTCAACTAAAAAATGATAGATTCGATAATGGTAATGTCTCAATTGGGTGAACTATAGTTGATCATTCATGAAATATTGGATGAATGAATGAAACTCTGCGAGACATTTCAAGTTGCCATAATTATTGAGAAATTACCTCCATCATGAAAGGACTTCAGGAGCTATCTGAAACACAAGAAGAAACATATGAGTCTTGAAGACCTTGGAGTTCGATTTATGATCGAAGAGGAAAACCGGAAGTCGTGAAGGCTAGCTACAAGACTATGAAGTCTAAGGCCAATATCATCGAAGGTGGAAAGGGCAGCAAAAAGAGAAAGAACGGTATAATTGATTCTTCCCAAGTAAATAAGAAGTTCAAGGGGAAATGTAAAATCTGTGGGAAAATCAGCCATATGACAAAAGACCGCAGAAACAAGAAGTCTATGGACAATGACAAGAAAAAGGAAAATGGGCCCATGTCATTGAAGATGAGCAATTAACTAATGAGATTTCAAACTTGAACCTCTCAGCAGTTGTAACTGAAGCCAACTTGGTTGGAAACCCAAAAGAATGATGGCTAGACACTAGGGCTACTCGCCATATATGTGCAAATAGTAAAATATTTTCCTCATATTAGAAGGTCGATGGTGTCGATCATCTGACTATGGGAAACTCGTCAACCTCCAAAGTGGTTGGACAAGGCACAGTGGTTCTGAAGATGACATCCGGGAAAGAGATTACATTGAAGAATGTTCTACATGTACCTAATATTCGGAAGAACTTGGTTTCGGGCTCTCTCCAATAGCAAGAATGGATTTAAGCTTGTATTTGTTTCTGACAAGTTTGTACTGACCAAAAAAGATGTCTATGTAAGAAAATGATATCTCATTGAGGGTCTTTTCAAGTTCAATGTAATGACTGTCAATCAACACATTGCTAATAATAATAAAGCTACATCTTCTGCTTATATTATTGAGTCAAAAAATGTATGACATGGTAGGTTGGAGCATGTTAATTATGATCAATGCGTAAATTAATTAACATTGACCTTATACCTAAATTTATAATTGATAACCAACATAAATGTGAAGTATGTGTTGAAGCGAAAATGAATAGAATATAATGTGATATGGATGTTGTGCAATCTAGAAGCGGTTAAAAAGTACTTTGCATTTTTATTTATGACAACACAATATTCTGCTATATATATTTGCTGAGGAGTAAAGATAAATCTATCGAGAGGTTTATACACTATAAAAATGAAATTGAAAATTGATTTGGCAAGAAAATCAAAAGAAGCAGAAGTGATAGCGGAGGTGAATATGTGTCACCATTCAGTGAATATTGTTCCAATCATAGAATTATTCACGAAACTACTACTCTTTATTCACCTCAACAAAACTGGATTACGAAATGCAAAAACCAAACTTTGAAGGAAATGATGAATGTCATGTTGATAAGCTCTAGTTTACCTCTGAACTTGTAGGGGAAGCCTTAATTTCCGCCAACTACGTTCTGAAAAAGATACCTCATAAAAGATTGGACAAGACACCATATGAATTGTGAAAATATCACATATTTTTCTACAAATATCTGAAAGTGTGGGATGTCTCGTCAAAGTGATGGTTCCTAAACCTAAGAATGTGAGAATATGAGCAAAAATTATTGACTGTATATTTTTTGGATACGCTCACAACAGTAGCGTTTATCAATTCTTGGTACATAAAAAAAAGATTCCCCGACATCAATCCAAATATGATAATTGAGTCAAAGAATGCGACATTCTATGAAAGAGATATTCCTTGTAAAGAAAAACAAAAAACAGAATCTCTCAAAAGAACCATTGATACTGCTACAAATAGTGATCAAGTTAACCAAGAATCATATCAACATGAAAATATTGAGAATCTTTTCTTAATGTATTAAAGAGGGCCTCTCTAACCGGTGAAATGTGGTGGGTTTCCACTAATGGCCATTGCTAACCTAAGTCATAATTTATATCAATATCTGAATAGATAGAGGTATAAGATTGTACGGAGTGAGTGTTAGTGTTCCTAGAACATTATAAGGATCTAATAAGCATGCATAACAATAGATTTGATCATTATAAGGTGCGGAATAGACTTACAATGAGTGATAGAGCTTTTAAAAATTTTGAGATCCAAGATCTCCAAGATCCAAGCTTTAGGATGATTCCAAGCTTTTGAGTAGTTTCCCTATCACCTTTGTTCACTTCCAAAGTGCTAGCATTTGTTGATTTGAAAAACAAATCAAAGAGAGGAGGAGAGCATGAAATTCGGCCAAGCCTTAGCTCCTAGGGTTTCTTGTGTTTTGATTTTTGTTAAGTGTTCACCAAAAAATTGAGAAGCCTTTTTGTTATTTACCAAAAGGTGAAACCATTTCACCTTTTACCCAAAACAAGGTAGAGATTGGTAAATGATTTACATAAAGCAAAATAAGGTAGTTGTGTGGTGGGAACACCTACCACACTTTTGGCTCCAAATATTTGAATCCGAAATTCAAATATCTCTACGGGCATTTACCGCGGCTCGGTTCCGTTTAATCCGATTAAACGAACCTTCGTCGCTAAATAATTAAATCTAATTTAATTAAATAACGATGCCTCACAAAATATATTACGAACGTCGTTCACGAACTAATTCTAAATTAATTCGTTCGTTCGCATTAAAGTCCGACTTTAATCTCGTAATGAAATCCAATCCATTTTAATATATCCGATATATTAATTTTAGCTCATTTGAATAAATTAAATAGAAAAATCAATTTAACTATTAAATTTATTTACCGATTAATTCCAAATTAATCGCGTTCTTTCTCTACTGAACACTTTTAATCCCAGATTAAATAAAGCCCATATTAATCCCAGATTAATTTTCTCTCTCTTAATTAATCCCAGATTAATTCTAATTTAAGTCAACTGTCATCGGTGAATCCTTGGGAAGCGACCCAAGAGATCTCTGGATATGTTGGCAGTAAATCCGGTTATCGGACTATCCGATAAAGCGAGTACCTCGTACCACGTGCTTACCGATTTACAAGACATGGTTGGCTTCTAGCAAAGCACCGTGCCTACCCAATTCTCCAGAAATATTCTTACTGGAATATATAATCTATGTCAGACGTAGAATACCTAGTATCTCGTATTGCGATCCAGTATCAGATGTCACGTGCTAGGCCTGGGGCTGGAATAGTGTCTGCCCCGTACGAAGCACATATCGGATATCAAACAACTAGTCTCTTTGAATCGGATAATCATGACCTTGTCACATTATCCCGATGGTTGCAACACAATAGAGAACGAGTTATGAATCCCTGCGTGATCATCATCTCCATATGTCTGGAGTGATACTTCCGTCTTGACATCACATCCAATACACTACGATTCTCGATAAACCCAATAGAGGCGTACACAGAACCTGTTAAAGCCCTGGACGACCAAAACCAAAGTTTACCGATTGTCGCAAGTATTAGCGATGTAAGTCTCAGGTTAAGACCAAATACATCTACCCTGACGCGGACTCCCATAGACACATATACATACTACCAATGGGATTCCGCGGGGTCTATCCAGAGCGAAGCTGTTTTCCGTACCATCGGTAAAACACAACCTCCTATCGCACTTGCATAAGTATCCTATACTTAAACATATGAGAACTATGCGTTATGCCCTCACAACGCGCACAAGTGCAATACTAGTCTATTCCGCATTATCGATGTCCAGTCTCGATAATACTACGACTAGGGATATTTAATGATTAAACCTTTATGGATTGATACTGTCTCATATCATCTCATCCGGAACTAATCATATGGACTTTTACCATTTATATATCATAGTAAATAAATTACGAAATGATAAAAGGCAATTTCAATATTACATAGTCAATTTTGCATAAAAACACAATGTCTTTTACAAACAGTGACGCTATGGGTCATAATTGTCTAATAATCTCCCACTTGGCCTATAGCCAGTCACTCAAGCATCTAACACCTGAACTATGTATGTGATTTTCAAACTTTTGCTGTGAAATAGCTTTCGTCAGCGGGTCTGCAATGTTGTCATCTGATGCGACCTTCTCGATCTTCACATCGCCACGATGTATGATCTCACGAATCAGATGGAAACGTCGAAGAACATGCTTGATCGTTGATGAGACCGTGGTTCCTTAGCCTGTGCTATAGCCCCGTTATTGTCACACATAATGGAACGGGCTCAGCTGCTAACGAAACTACTCCTAATCCAATTAGGAATTTACGGATCCAAACTGTCTCTTTTGCTGCTCACTGCAGCAATATACTCCGCAACTGTTGTTGAATCGGCAACAGTCTCTTGCTTGGAAGATTTCCAGCTTACTGTCCGTTGTTCAAACAAAATATGTACCAGATTACGACTTAGAGTCTCTTTATCGGTTTGGAAACTTGCATCGGTATACCCAGTTACTTCAAGTTCTCCATCTCCATAAATTAAGAACATCCTTAGTTCGTCTAAGATACTTAAGGATGTTCTTAACCGCCATCCAGTGACCATCACCTGGATCGGCCTGATAGCGACTACACATGCTCAAAGCATACGAGACATCCGGTCGCGTACATATCATGGCATACATGATCGATCCGACTGCCGAGGCGAACGGTATCCGACTCATGTTGTTTCTCTCATCTTGAGTTTTAGGACACATGTCCTTAGATGGAGAGATGCCATGTGAACACTGCAACAGTCCCCTCTTGGACTGATCCATGTTGAATCTTTTCAACACTTTGTCAATGTATGTGCTCTGAGAGAGTCCAAGCAGCTTTCTAGATCTATCCATGTAGATCTTTATTCCTAGAATAAAGGCTGTTTCTCCCAGATCTTTCATGGAGAATTTTAATGAAAGCCAAGCTTCACCGATGTTTACATGGGAATGTCATTGCCCATAAGCAATACATCGTCAACATAAAGGACAATGAATGTCAGTGCGCTCCCACTAACCTTCTTATTACACAAGGATCATCCTCGTTTTGAATGAAATCATATTCTGTTATGATCTCATCAAAACGTTGGTTCCATGACCGCGATGCTTGCTTCAGTCCATAAATGGACCGATTTAACTTACAAACCTTGTTGCAAGTCTAGACACGATAAAACCGTCAGGCTGTTGCATATAAACATCCTCCAAAAGGTTTCCGTTAAGGAAAGCGGTTTTAACGTCCATCTGCCATATCTCGTAATCGAAATATGCAGCAATAGCAAGCATTATCCGAATGGATTTAATCATGGCAACGGGTGAGAAAGTTTCGTCGTAATCGACACCATGTCATGGACGATACCCCTTCGCTACAAGCCTAACTTTGTACGTTGTATGTTGCCTTCCATGTCGGTCTTCTTCTTGAAGATCCATTTGCATCCAATAGGCTTTACGCCTTCTGGTGCATCAACCAGTGTCCAAACTTGGTTGGTGTACATGGAATCCATTTCGGACTTCATGGCCTCTTGCCATAAAGCGGAATCGATATCTTGTATCGCTTCCTACGTAGCCGGTTCATCTTCCTCAATGAGATTAATATCTACATGAGGCGAGATCAAAAACCCATACCTCTCAGGTTGGTTCCTGACTCTCTCCGACCTATGCGGTCCTTGTGTA